>JAPQWV010001581.1:0-81352 GCA_027422505.1 Craterostigma plantagineum
AATAATAATAATAATAATTGTCTTACCAAAACAATTTAGAACACTTGATCTTCTTGGCGAATCATGCGTACTACCATTGTAGAAGCCTGCCTATACACGTCAGGGAGTTCTCCGAGTCTCACGAGGTTTTTCCTTGTTTCCTTTGCATGAAAACAAAGCAACATTACATAATTTGCAGCATTACTCTTAATTAGGTGCAATTCATTGTCAATTTTCTTGTTCTTCTACTAACGTATTGTACTGACAACCGAATAACATAATTTAGTAGCCCACTTGAATAATTAAATAGTATGTTATGAAAATATTATATAATTGGATATCATAATAAGATTATTGTACATGTATTATAAAAATTATAATAATAATAATGTATAATATAACTTATAATGTTAAAGTGAAAGACGGAGTGATAAAGTATGAAATATTATTCAACATTTTGATGTGTTTTCCCATACAACTCTTATGATCTATTTATACACTGTCATTTCTCTATTACAACAGTAATCTTTAGTCTTTACATGATTACATCATTCAATACTGTTAATCCCGTTAATCATCCAATTTTTACAATATTTAATTCAACTACATTACACCATTTAATTGAACAAATTTCATTCCTATTTAAACCATCCACATCAATAGTAATTAACAAAAACAACCAACACAACAACATGGTGCTACTATTGGCACTCCCTTGGGGGCGAAAATAATTTTAGAATTTGTAGAAGTTATTTATATTAATTCTTTTTCCTACATTGTATTCAATAATAATAAATTTAGTAATTTTTTCCATTAACTGGTTAAAATCATAGTATTTGTGCTAATCCCATTAACTGATTCGGTGGGACCCACTCGTTCCAATACTACCATGTTAAATTAATCTACACTTTTACATTAACTATAAAAATATTAATATATAATATTAATGAATATTAATTAACGTAGTTTATATAAAAATATAAAACAAATAAACTTGAATAAATACAGAAATAATAGCTATTAGATAAAGATTTATATTAATATCTAAATGGTTAGGCGTGATAGTAGGTATGGAATACCCCTTCATAAAATTAGATATTCACAAATAAATTGACAAGTTCCCATCTTTACTTTTTCCCTAATATTAAAACACTAAATAAAGTATTTTATAGTTGTGATTTTATTGACGTTCTTTTATTTTTCTTTTGAATTTATACATTATGATTGCCTGAGACGAATAGTGTGGTCAGCAATTTGTCAAGAAATATAGCTAATAAAAAAAATTTTCTGAAAAAAAATTCAAATAGATTAAAATAAATACAAAATAGAAATCATTGTCTAAGGATTAATATATATTTAGACATTGACTTGTAATTTGTAATATAACTTTACTTTATATCTGTTTGTTTTTGTCGGAGAATACTATAATGTATGATTGTATTACGTGACCAAGCCAATAATGGCTTAACTTTTAATCTTACACATATGTTAATAAACGTGTAGAAAGAAAAATTAAAATAAAAAATAGTTAGAAAGAAAAATTTAAAATAAAAATTAGTTATCATATCATAATGTCAATATTATCTAACATAATTAATAAATAATAGTGGATGTTAGGTTGGGACCATTCGACTATGTATTTCTAGCATGATTAACGTTCGGACATGTAGACGTACACGTATTGCAGTATAAGTCGTATACTATATTGTAATTAAGTCAAAGGACACATTCTGTGATCAATCAATTTAAGGGATCTGTCGCAATTAAATAAGATGTGTGGGGTTATTTAATATTTGTGAAGAATTCCTAAGGGCTGGAACGTAAATATCTGATGGGCTTATTAACGGGCCAGTTCATTGTGACATCTGTAAATGGCTGTGGTCCCTAAGTGCTGTACAACGAAATACACAGCCGTCACTCTCGTAAAATCCTAGTGACTGCCGTCTAAGTATCCTTGGAGTACCCATCTTTCCCGAGCTAAAGGTTTCACGTACGCGTACTTGGAAGATCCACATACTCTGTTCTCGGTACGAACGCTATGGATATCTCAAGTACGCTGTCTATTTCCGCTGTAATTTGGTTTATCGCTTTAATTAATCCAATCAGTTTAAAGTATTTTCGGATCCATACAGTCACGAATTCCAATAGTGGACACTTAAGAGATGAGATCGAAGGCTACTTGATGGTTTTGAAAGTAGAAGAAATCACGTTTTATAATAAATTGAGTGTGATAATAAATAAGTGTAATAAATAGCGGGTGATAATAAATAAAGGAGTCTAAGTAGAATTTTAGGGGCTATGAATAGAATTACCATAACAACTTCTTCACACACACATGGTGGTGGTGCTATTTATTATGTCGATGCAAGATCAACAAAGATCTTAATAGTGTTGTTGAGATTTCGGCCGCCTTAGGTTCGCAATCCACACTTCTATCGAATGTGTGTGTGAATTGATCCAAGAAACACGTTCTTGAAGTCGATCGAATCGAAAACAAATGAAAACGAAAACCAGAAAATAACAGAGATTTTTACGTGGTTCGACCCAAGTTTGGTCTACGTCCACGGACCAATCAGAGATTATTTTACTTCGAGAAGAAGGGTTTACAAGACTCACATACGCTCTACAACTTTCTAGTTTACAGCTCACAGAGATTCGCTCTCTATCGAAAGTTACAAACCCTCAAAGTTGCCTCCTTGAACTCTGATAATCTGATATATATAGAGCAGAATTTCTGCCGTGTGCTTTACCAGTCTTGTACCACGCGCCGCTTCAGTTGTACCGCGTATATCACAAAGCTAGCAAAGGTGCTGAACGACTCTTTAAGTGAAGAAGCAACTCTTCACCTCAGCCATCCGATCTGCTGCCCGCCAAAATCAACGACTCACGTTTAAACTGAACATTTGCACTTGCTTTCAACACTTAAACAGAATTTTCAGCAGCTAAGAATGAACTCTGCTCAACAGTGATCGTCTTCAGCACTTGATTGATTCTCCACGCCTTGATAATCCTAGTTTAGGCTCATTATCCTCTACAAGTGTAATAGTGAATGAGAAACTTTATATAACATCTGATATTGATGAATAATTTAAGCCTTGATTTAGGAGAATAGTGTAATGTAATTGGTATTATCGGATGGATACTGCATTTTCCAGAATCCATTCTATCGCTTGTAATGACCATTTCAAACACACCACTACATAGATACACTAACAATAAAAAAGAATTTATAGAATTCATGAGATTTGGTTGGAAAACACCTCGAGACCTATCCCATCGAAGAAGATAAAACGCGCATTTTCCATGTTTAATAATGTAAGTAACCTCATTATAATATTTAATTATAATATTATTTTCATATCATAATTAATATCCATTAAATGCGCATTTTCAGTGTCATATTATTTTTAACTAGTATTCGTATATAAAGACGATATCAAACTTTAATTTAAGTTGTGTATGCCAAGGAATGATGAATTGCAGTAGTATTCGTACATACGAACTGAAGATTGTACAAGAAATAATCACATTGAATAATAAAAATAGTGGCGTATGTCAGTATTTAGATGTCGAGAACCTTGAAAGAGTCGGCCACCACTTTAAGCTGGTTGCGGACTCGTCTCCATCGTCTATCATTTGCTCCGACGATCAGCGTATAATATCTCCCTGCAGTGTAAATATTATATTTTAAAAAAAATGATTATAGATTTCAAGAATTTTTTTACATATACCATTTCCAATTGCTATAGTTGCAAAGGCTGATCGAGCAAAGTTGGTAGATGTCAGCGTGTACTCGAATGTGCAGTAGCTTTTACCATCCAATGTTTTCTGCAGAAAGAAACTCAAAAGGTTAGATGAATGAATTATGTGACTATGCGAAGTCATATAGAAACAGAAAAAGAAAGTAACAGTCAATTTATGATAATGGTAGACGATTATTCATCCAATATGAAAAACATTCAAGTAATTTATTGTTATTTGTTTGTGACAGTATTTAATAAGTTGGAAATGCATATTATTACCTCTTGGATACTCATGACGTCTGCTACTTGAGTCGGAGCTGAATAAATATTGTTTACGAGATTCGAGACAACCTAATATATTTATTAACAAAACGTACGAACAGATATTTATAGTTTGAGGATAAAATTAGAAGGAAAATTTAGTAAATTAAATATTGTTTATCTCACACCTCTTCCATTGGACCAAACTCATGGATATCAGTTTTATCAGTAGGTATAAAACTCAACCTCACGTTCTGCAATTGCAAGTATCTGTCCTTGAAAGCCGAGTCATGGCCTATGAATTCGAATTCCTAAATGATAATAAAGGAAACAAAATTTAAACATCATAAACTAATAAAATCATATGACATAGTTACAAGTAACTTACTCTCCAATCTGCTGGATAATAGTACGAGTAACCATCATTTTTGTCAACAAAAATCTCATAATGCTTCAGCTTTTCTGCAAATTTGATATGTTTTTTTTTTTTTTGATGAACAATTTACTAATGATTTCAACAGCTAAATATCACGTACCTTCTGCGAGAAGTGGAATAACTGAAAAGATATTCATCGATATTGTTCCTAATCCAAGCACAAGTGATCTCCTCTTACATTCTCCACATTGAGCTACAAAATTAGTTACCTAATCGACACAGCTAATAAATGTATTAAATAATAGACGCTTACTTTTTTCTTCGTCGTGGGAGAAACTGGTTCTTGGAAACTTGGTAAAAGAAGACGCCGATGTGATTCCACAGTACTGAAATTATATTGAACGTAAGAAGAAATGTTAATGAAAGTTTTATTTAACCCATATTCGTAGACATAGTTTTCGCAAGACCGATAAAATGATCGGAGCAGATTGATGAAGACGAGTAATTAAGCGCATAATGGTATTCAATATATGTAAGACCTTATTTGTCAAGGCGTTTGAGATGAAGCTGAGTGTTGTTGAAGAAACTGCCATGGTTTATACTTTGAACTGATTTGAGGAGCTTTGCTTGTCAATGTTTTCTGCAGTACGGATTGGATAATAGCAGTTAGATCAATGTTCATATGATAAAAAAGGGAAATTGATGAGGATTTCCCATCGGTGGGAAGGAACAAGGATAAGATTCACGTTGTCCACCCATCTTCATCTCTCAGTACGAACCAAATGGCAATCTTTGTTCCAATATTATATTTCAATATATCATTTAAAAATCGGGTAAAACTTTAGTTGGGGAACAAGCCCATTGATAAAACTATATAATTGAGCTTAGTGAGACAAATATAAAATAAGTGCAGCCAAGAAATTGTCTCAAGTTCAATAGAAAACACAGAAACACAGTGCAGAGATCCCAACAGTGTTTTATGTTTTCCACGGAGAAGAAGTGAAACTAAAAACTCCCTCAAGAACAATAATTAACAAACTCATGCCAAATTACGATAAATTTGCCCAGGAAACAAACAAAACAAAGAAAGCATGGATTGGAGTCCTCATCTCTATTTCTCGACCTTACTTAAGCCACAAGGGTGCTGGCGGTGGTCGACTCGCTGGCAAAGGAAACACGAAACCAGTCAAAGAGGTTCAGAAATTGAACGTAGTGATTAATATATATATATACATACGTATATCCACGAGAAAAAAAAGGACCACAAGGGAGAAATTTATCAATCTAAAGAGACACGTTATAAGACATTATTTTCGCATCACTATTCACTACATCCATTCATCGACCATCAGACTACGACTACGGTTGGTTATGGGCAGTAACAGCTATGTGCGATAACAGATGAACATCCACTTTGATTGGGCAAATTGAACTTACGAGTGGGATAAACGAACAACAATTTAATAATGTATTTATCCAGGGAAAAACTCATAATCTGGGGACATTCCTGACCCAGATGGAGAAGAGTCAATATACCTAATAATGTCAAATAAATCAATCCCATTAACTAAAATGGAGATGTAGTGGTCTAACAAGCACACACTAGCATCGGTCTCCTTACTCACGCAGATGAGTGTTTGGCTCTATGTACCACCACCTAACTCCAACATGCACGAATCGGTACCAATAGCACATAAGATAGAAAGCGACAATAAAATGGTAAAAGCTTGAGGATAGATTATTACTATTTCCAGACAGGAGGGAGCTTCTTGGTCTTCTTGTAGTAGCGAGCGAGGCGGTGAATCCTACTCTCAACCAAAATCAACCTGAACTTCGAGTCCTTATCCTTCCTGTTCCTTTCCAAGTGCTTGCGAATCGCCACAGCCTTCTTAATTAGGTGATAAAGGTCCTCGGGAATCTCAGGAGCAAGTCCTTTCAGATTAAACCAATCAAAATTTCTTGAGCACCATTTCCATTTCCCGAGTATGGACATTACACTACAAATTGTGCAAGTGAAGTTACCGTGAGCCTTTAGAATACGGAGGATTTTGCTTCCAGTGACACTCTTGACCTGAGCTATACCGTGAGAATCACGGAGGATGACACCGATCTGTGAGGGCGTCATGCCCTTCTTTGCAAATTTGCATATATTATCCTCAACCTAATAAAACACACACACGGAAGAAAAAGAGAGAAGAAAACAATTAACGATGTGCAATTCAAACAGGCGTATACTTCCTTGTCATTGAGGAGATTAACGAAACGATACGAGTCGAGGCAAGAAAAGAAAGGAAAATAAAAAAAAGTAATAATTCACACCTCTGGAGTGGAGGTTTTGAGCCAGCTCGGCGGAGTTCTCTTGTACGGCAGAGCTGAAGCTGATATACCCTTACTGCGAAAAAACACAAATGGAATTACCTCAAACAAACATCAATGGCGACCGACGAAGACACGAAATTACTGAAAATAGAAACAAAAAAGGAAGGGATTATTACCCTCGGCTGTGCATACGACCCATGGTGGTGTTGCGTGTGTACGGCTCGCGTAGTTCCGCTTGTCAGCTACGTTTTGCTGCTATCTTTGCCAGAAGTTAGGGTTTACAAATTGCTGGTGAGTTTATATACGTGGCCCGTAATAATGGGCCGGGCCTAACTGAGCCAAACCTCCGAAAGCCTTATCTAGATTAGCCCGTAACAAATTAGATCATATCTAACCGAAAAACTCATTCTCTAACGCAAACTCAAAATGCAGTAGTTTTTCCAACCATTAAACTCATTGTCGGGCTAATTAATTATCTAAGGCTTTTTTATTTCATTATTAATAAAATAGAGTTATTTTAGCAAATTAACAAAATAGTGTAAAACGCGTCGATTGGACACGGCGTTGCATCCATTGGATGCGACGCTGCAACCAATGGATAAGCGATGGCATTCATTATGTTATTTATGGTGGATAATACAAAACATATAATAATATATCGTTATATATTTATAACAATAATATATATTTATATAAAAAAATGAGAATTCGGTTTTCGATTTGGTTCTATTTATCGAGGTAATAAACCGAATCAAATCGAATTTTTCCGGTTATAAAAAAATAAAAACAAATACCGAATCGAAATTCTACGATTCGGTACGAGGTTTCAGTTCGGTTTAGTTGTGTACGAAATTTTCAGTCATCCTTGCATTGGTTATGGGTGTGGTGACGCATGCATTAGCTGCAATATCTCATATTATGTTAATACTTTTATGAAACTAGGCTTATTATTTCTTTTTGGTAGAATGAGATTTTCATTTACCACGTGACCAAGCGTTAGTTACATCACGGCTCTTCCCATACACACCACTATAGAGCAAACCATAGCAGTTCCAGCTATCCTAACCTAAAACAGAAACTAGCAATCTGTTTTACATGTCGAAAACTCTGCAACCGAAGTTCCATTTCCTGCTTGATCATGCCTGTAGTCTGCTCCTCACTACAACTTCCCACTTCATATACTCGTCTGTTGCGCTCGCACCACACATGATGAATTGTTGAAGCATAGCAAGCTACACTTATACGATGGACTGCACTTCTCTTCCTTCCCACACATATCAGCCACTTACATAAGTCTTCAAAGGTCTGAACCGTGTCACCAATTTGGAGCCAAGCATTGATCCTTTTGATCACCTGTTGACTAAATGGGCATGACATAAACAAATGCTCCACAGATTCCTCATCCATGCCACACAGCCTACAACTTGTATTGAGGATGGTCATACCCCAGCTACTCAATCTGTCCATAGTTAACAGCCTTTTCTGAACAACCAACCAGAGCAAGAAGGAATGTTTAGGTAGATTAAGCCTATTCCAAACCGCATTACAGAAATGGAAGGGGGTTGAATTCCCTTTGAGCCAGTCATATCCACTTCAACAGTGTACAGCCCATTGTTCGCAGGTAGCCATTTGCTGCCTAGGTATCCCAGTCTGAACTTTTCCTTAAGTCTGTTAAGCTTCTTCCAATGCCAACCCGAGTCAGCTGCCGGAGTGAAATCCCAGAAACTGGTTCCCTTTAAGTAGATTACATTGACCCATTTGATCCAGAGGGAATCTACTGCCAGTGTAAGGTCCCATAACTGCTTCCCTGCTAGAGCAGTGTTCCACGTAGCACAATCCCTCAAGTTGAGTCCTCCAAGTTTCTTTGGGAGACAAACATTGTCCCAGTTCAACAGGGGAATGTGTTTACCATGAGCTTTCCTCCCCCATAGGAATTCCTTGCAAACTCTATCAACCTCTTTAGTCACAGCCTTAGGCAATAAGAAAATAGAGGCCCAGTATCCATGAGTAGCTAACAAAACTGCATTGATGAGGCATACTCTGCCAGCATATGAGAGATTGCGAGTGGCCCATCACTGGATTCTGGCTGTGATTTTCTCCACAAGAGATTGGCAAGAACTTCTACTCCACCTAACTGGGGAAAGTGGTACACCCATGTATCTCATGGGATAGCACCCCAGCTTTAATCCTGTGGTCTGAAGTATCTGCTCAGACCCCTCTCTGGAGGTACCATCAATGTAAATGCTGGACTTTTGCTGGTTAGCATCCAGCCCAGAGACCTGGTGAAAGGTCTTGAGTGCTTCCAAAACCACTGAAACTGCTCCATTGCTGCCTTTGCAAAAGATCATAAGGTCATATGCGAAACAAAGATTCACCAAGTTAATGTGTTTACACATAGGGTGGAACCTAAATCTGGGATCCCTTGAGGTCAGTTGCAGCATTCTTGTGAGGTACTCCATGGAGATGACAAAGAGCAAAGGGGAGACAGGGTCCCCCTGTCTCAGACCCTGAGCCCCTTTAAATGTCTCAGTACTCGCTCCATTGATGGACACAGTGTAGGAAACTGTCGTCACACACTCCATAATCCATGCCACAAACTTTCTGGGAAACCTGAGCAAACAGAGCCAGTTTTCCAAGAACCTCAAGTCCGACGTATCATATGCTTTTCTAAAATCAACTTTCATAAGGGCCCGGGCTGAGGAGTTTTTCCTATTATATAGTCTGAGCAAGTCCTGGCTAATAGGACATTGTGCACAATTGATCTCCCCTTCACAAATGCGCTTTGATTGGCATGAATGAGCTTAGGGAGAAGAGGCTTAATTTTGCCACAGATAAATTTAGCAATTCACTTATATAGTGTGTTGCAGCAAGCTATAGGCCTGAAATCCTGTGCTTTGCTAGGTGGGCCACTTTAGGGATGGGGCAAAGCATAGTTTTATTCAAACTAGGTACCATCTTACCAGTGGCAAAAAGTCACTGCCATGCCTGTTTGAAAAAGTCACTGCCATAGCCATCAGGCCCTGGTGCCACATCAGAGTGAATGGATTTGATCACTTCCCCCACCTATCCCCTTTCAAAAGGTTTGGTGAGCCACAGTTGATCTTCCAGTGTGAGAAGGTACCATTTCAGCCACTTTCTGGTCCAGTCTGCTAGTGGTGTTCCTCCCTCTACCCATTACTTCCTGGAAGTAGGCTGCAAAGTGCTGCTGCAGGGCCCCATTATCTGTATTAATCTACCTTCTTGGTCTTCTATGGCCACAATTCTGTTAGAGTAACTCCTTTGTTGATCCTAGCATGGAAATAAGCTGAGTTCTAGTCACCTTCAGCTAGCCATCTAATTTTAGCTTTTTGCCTCAGGAACTTATCATTTGCTACACTTAGGAATCCAAATTCTGCTCTTAAGTCCTGTTCTTTGCCTAGGAGCTCCAGGTTCATGGGGTTTGCATGTAGGGCTGTTTGCACTGCCTCTAGCTTCTGTCTGACCTGATCAGTGTTTGACACAATGTTAGCAAAGGCAGACATGTTTAAGGTTCTAAGAGTCCACTAAATTCCTACAAACATTCCTCATAGCCGATCCAGGCATACAACACCACTGGGCCTTCACTAAGCTAAGGAAATTAGGGGCCAATGACCACATATTAAAGTACTTGAATGGTCTCCTGGGCTGGGGAATGAGCAATGTTCCTAAGCACAATTGGGGTGTGGTCTGAGACCTCCTCTTGCAGAAAGACAGTGATGTGGTCACAAAATTTAGTAAGCCAGGCTAGGTTGGCAAAGGCCCAGTCTATCCTACTCCAAATCCTCTTATCATGGTTCCGTTTATTGGTCCAAGTAAAATGGCTACCACTCCTTTTTATTTCCTGAAGTTGACAGCTCTGAAGGCATTGATTTAAATCTCTGAAATCTGAAGCATTGATGTCTGATCCCCCAATCTGTCTTCAAAGCTTCTTATGTTATTGAAATCCCCCAAACCATCCATGGATCAGAAAGTGTGTCTCCAATCTGCAACATGATTTCCCACAGTTTTGCTCTGGCAAACAGCTCATTGTGACCATAGACCACAGTTAGATAGGTAATAAAGGCTCTGTTCTTCAAGACCTTGAAGTGAATGTGTTGGTCAGATTTTGACATAAGTTCCAGTTCAGTTCCACCCTTCCATACCACAACTATTCTGCCACTCGGGTGGTCACTGAGATTATGGCAGAAATCCCATCCTACAAAGAGTCTGCTTATTGTGCTATTTACATTATCACTTTTCAGCTTTGTTCTAAAAGACACATGATGTTTATTCTATGTTTATTACAGAAGAGAGCCACCTCTCTCTGTTTGGCAGGGCCATTGAGACCCCTGACATTCCACGAGGCACTGGTATCCATTGTCAACTTCAGAAACCCTCTGCTTGGAAGGGCTGAGAACAGGTTCCCCCAGTTTGATCACCTTCTCACTCAGCACTAAGTCAGCCTAAGATTTCCTAGGTCCTGTGTCTGTTTTCTGCCCCACTTTACCAGCCTGAGGCAGGGGAGTTCCTGCTGGAGGATTCTGAGCTGGTAGTTCAGTGAGCCTAGGATCCACTGGACCAGGACCAGTGCTGCTAGGCTCCCCTGGGTCAGTATCCGCAGTTTTCAGCTGGTGAATAGGTGGCCAGCCTTTCTGAACCACTTTCTTACATTGAGCCTCTTCATACCCATAGCCCTTACAGTTATTGCACAGCACATGCCTCCATTCATAGGTGACTTTCTGCTCTAGTAGCTGGCCTTTCTCATTTAGGAACTGTATAGTATCCTTTGGGGGCTGATGAAGGTCAACCTCCATGAGAACCCGAGCATAATGGATTCTCTCTTTTTCCTCGTGACATCATCAGTCATAATTGGAATGTGTATGGATAAGAATGGTTTAATTCCTAGGGTTCATTTCATGAATAGAAAAGTTACTTGATATAATATATTATTATATTGGTGAACTTTAACTGAAAAGAAAATGAATGTTTGTTATAGTTATTTTTTCGTGAATATTAGTGGAAATAACTATTACGTGAACATGGATGAAAATATGTTCTTATTTGTTATGAAAGCTACGATGGAATAAGTGAAGAAATAGTCTACGCAAATATTATTGGAAAGGAATTGAGTTATTTGTTACAGTTTTATGAATTGTGTTTAACTTGCGAATTTCGATCGATGGTTACATTACAGAATGGTTTCGTGAATATTATTTGAATGTGGATGAATAATTATTACAGCTCTATTATTGTTTTATTATGGAATAACATGTTACGGTTATACTCAGTGAAGCTAGTTCCACAGTTTTGTAGATAATTAACAGGCATCGTAAAGGGCTTCTCTCATAACGCATGGATTCAAAGTCGGTCGGCTACGTTCTCATTCTACTCCCCAGAGTTCATCGTATGCATATAGTTTAAAGAACATTAGAAATTTTTATATGTTGTCAAAATCATTATATGTGATTGTACGTACATTATGATTGAATGTGAATAGTCCAGATGTACGCGCCGTTATGTTAAAGGGATGTTTACGATAGGAAAAGAAACGCGGAAAATTTTATGAAGTGTTTTAGATGTGGAAATACATAATGAAAAACGGGGCGTTACACAAAGTCGGGTTTGCAAATTAAATTCAAACTCCACTAGTAAGCTGATCTTACATGATCATTCTCTTATTATGAAACTTGGGATTTTGAATACAAAATTATGCAAGTACGGATTAAACCATCATATTCGATATCCGGTGGAACATATCAGTTATCTACATATAGAAATATTTTTCTTTAAATTCGAATTGCCACGAAAAACACGTACCATAGAAAGCTTGACCAAATATGATGTATATAACGTATCATATGATAGTTTGTGAGTGTACTTTATTGTGAGATATAGCGTACTCCAGTTAAGTAGTTTATCGTACCAAAATGTAAAAAAGCATTATTGTCATAATACAATTTTTGACGCGCATAAAATATTTTATGAGAGTCAGAAAATGTCAGAAACATTATGTGCGTGCCAGAATTTATTCCGTAGTACCGTTAAAAATGTCAAAAATCGATAATGCTAACTTTTTTGTTTTTTTCAGCAATTTTTTTATAGTTATCAATATGGCGTACGGTTTCAATAACTCTAGCATACCATTTAGATCTCGTTTGTTGTACCCGTTACACATTGTTACCGTTCCTTTCTAACATTGTTATCGTACCAAAACGGACATAACAAACAATATTTTAGCGAACATTATCTGTTCTAAGAAAGCAACCAAACATTACGACTCATAAAGACATACTTGCAAATACAATATGCACAAGCACAAATTAATCAACTCACACGCAACAATGATTAGTATCGCCAATACGTCATATAGATACAACACCTCTACAAGGACAATGATTATGCCCATATTGCCACATATATTGAATTTGTGAGATCTTTTGTCAACTTGAGAAGGAAACTATGCATCTTTCAACGCCGGAAAGTACACCCACATTGTGGTTCTATTTGACATTGCCTCGTCGACGGTTTATTGGTACTCATCAATAATCAAATGAGTTCGAATAGTTACCACACAATTCTTACGGATTTTCATACACACCCAATAAACAAAGCAATTCTTTTATCATTATGTAGACTACGAGATAATAAAAATAAAATGAAACGATGTAATGGAAATCTAAAGACTCATCGTACCATAATCTTACATGTACTGTACCAACTTATATTATTACGATGTACCAGAATAATGGATATACTGTATAAAAAATATGCATATAGCGTATGAAAAAGATACATACATCGTACAAAAAATACGAAATTTACAAAACTAATTGATATTACAAAACAAAGCTTGAAACGGTTGAATTTAAACTTCAAGAGGTCTAATCGAGCAACACCAAGCCCCAAATTATACCTAAAAATTCCCAATTTATAGGTAAAAGCCTCGAATTAAACATATGAAACCTTAATCAAAACTTAATAATCAAAATTGAGACCTAAATAAATCCGAGCAGTTAACATATAAGAAAACACAGAATTGCAGCACCATAACGGATTCGACGAAAAAAATAAAAATAACGAACTTGAGGTTATGAAAATTTCCACACCCGATGACGTAGACGACTCCTTTAGAGTTCCTTCGTGGAAGCAATTTATTATTGGTGTATCGATTTAATGATCGATTGAGAGTGGAACTTTTGATTTTGCATGTCGGGTTCTCTTTAACTTTTGAATATATTGATTGATCTTTTTTTCTATTTTGTTTTTTGTTTTTAATTAAAAATCTAGGTATAATTGTAATATTATAGGTTTTGGGGGGTGAAATTATTCCAAAAATTTATTACAAAAAAAAACAAAGAAAAAAGATAAACGTAAACAAAGACGGTGGCGCGTTTGAGGTATAAATAAATAAGCTTAACGGCGTTTCCTGATTTTTCTTCGTCAATCCCTCCTAAATCTTTCCTTGTCTTCAATTCGATCGCCGCAGTTATCATTTGTCAATCTTCATCTGCTACTGATCCGATCATTCATGGGTAACGCGCTAGCTGTATGTTGTGTGCGTGTGTTGACCAAGCGAGCATAGGCGTGGTCGAGAGATGGGGCCGGTTCGAACGCTTGGCCGAGCCTGGACTGCACTTCTTCAACCCCTTCGCCGGAGAGTGGGTGCGCCGGTATCTTTTCCACCAGGATTACGTCCCTGGACGTCAAAATTGAGACCAAAACTAAGGTATTTTTCGTAATTTCGCTCTTTATGTTCTTCTTCTCATCGTCTCGCAATCGTTCTTGTTGGAGTGGTTATCTGATGATGATAAATTGAATTTTACGGTGGTTGATTGATCATTTATTGGCATGCGCTTGGTTGAAACGATTGGTCTTTTTCTATTGTTTGTGTTTATAATGAACAGGACAATCTTCGTCCAATTGCATTGCTCGATTCAGTATAGAGTTATCAAACAACACGCTGATGATGCGTTCTATGAGTTGCAAAACCCCCAAGAGCAGATCCAATCTTATGTCTTTGATGGTACTCATCCTTTTTTTGTCTCCTTTTGGGTTCTTAATGTCTTTTGGATATAGTGACCGATGCTTTATCTATTGCCTAGTGGTGCGTGCTCATGTTCCTAGGATGACCCTGGATGAGGTGTTTGAGCAAAAAGGGGACGTTGCTCAAGCTGTATTGGAGGAGCTTGAGAAGGTAGAAAGTCTTGGATGCTGGTTAATAGTTTCATTTTTCTTCTGCTACAGAGTATAGTGTAATTGCTTCACCTTGATCAATTGAATAAAGAATCGACTGGGAGAGGCCATTGAAAACATGAAGAGTGATATGTGTACATATTTAAGTTTCATATCTTTTACCTCGATTATATGTTGTATTAAACACCTTCTGATTCGGGAATTTAGGAGTTCCTATAAGAACCTATGGTCCTCCTATTTTTGTGACCCAAAATGCTGCAGCTTTTTCTTCCATTTGTCTTTTGCGAAAGTTATGTGTCAATGATGTTTCTTTGTCTGCTGCTGTGTTAGTTTCGCCATTGATGCTAGCTCCAATCAGATTGATTTTGTTTTTCATCTTCACTCGTTACTCTGTTGCTGAACGAAAGAATAACAATAAAGGGTCAAATTTTGGTCATAGTTTGATGAAGATTAGTACATGGTGATATGGATAGTTATGCCTCTTTCTCAGGTGATGGGAGCATATGGATACAACATAGAGCACATACTGATGGTCGACATCATCCCCGATCCATCAGTTCGAAGAGCAATGAACGAGATAAACGCAGGTTACATCACACCGTTCCCTTAAATCATACTCCCCACATCTCAACAAAAGCGAAAGAAATCCTTACCTACTTTCTTACAATACCGCAGCTCAAAGGATGCAACTGGCGAGTGTATACAAAGGCGAGGCGGAGAAGATTCTCCAGGTTAAGAAAGCTGAAGCTGAGGCCGAATCAAAGTACCTTGGAGGTGTTGGAGAGGCGAGGCAGAGGCAGGCTATTACAGACGGGCTTAGGGAGAACATACTGAACTTCTCACACAAAGTCGAGGGCACTTCTGCGAAGGAGGTGATGGATCTTATCATGATCACACAGTACTTTGATACGATTAAGGATCTTGGGAATGGTTCGAAAAACACCACCGTGTTCATACCTCAGGGCCCGAGGCATGTTAGGGATATTGGGGATCAGATACGTAATGGGCTTATGGAGGCTTCGAGCGCTCATCAGGTTAGTGAAGAATTGGATTTTTGTTGTCTTTGCTGGTTTTTCACTTGTGTTCTTTTGAGTACACTACTTATATTTTGCTTGGACGATGAATGTATGTAATAAAATAGTTTACTTGCGTAGATGTTCGTTATGTTCTGTTATGTGATAGTCGGATAATTTAGGAAATTAGCTTTAGAAGATAAAAATTGTTTTAGAAACTAAAAATTTTTTAACAATACTTTCCAGTTAACAAGCACTATTATATTTTTACTAACTAGGGTTATGTGGTTATGTTAGACGTGAAGAATTAGTCACGAGTATTGGGCTTTTCAACCACTTGAGCCAACACACTTAAGTCTCACTTCCTCAACCATAAATGGCAACCACATGATAAATGAAGTGATGTGAGCAATGACATTTTTCAAGCTTTCTTGTGCCTATAAATAGCTCGCCTTGCTCGTTGATGAAAGCATCCCAAATAGCAATGTCTAGTGTGAGAGAATAAGAGTGAGAGAAAAAAAAGAAATTTATCCGGGTGGATAAAGGTGAGAGTGGATAGTGTTTTACTAGGATCGTTGGGAGTAGATACAAATACATTACCCAGGTGGGTAAGGGGTCTCGTGTTAGGGTTTAAACGCGAGCGCTAAATTTGTACGGTGTAATATTCTCAATATAGTAAAACAAAATGGAGTGGTCTCAGGGGTTCTATCGGAGTCGGTTCGTTTTTCGGTTTTCGGACGTATGTAAATATCCGAACCGTTAATGGTTCTCCTTCGGTTTCGGTTCGGTCGTTGGCCGATATCACAAAAAATATTATGAGATATCGGCAACATTTCGGTTTAAAAACAAATAAAATTTATCGGGGGTCAAAATTCAATGGGCCGAAAAATTACATCTCAAACCCCAAACAGTTATAATACAATAACTTTTCTTACATATAGTGATAAATTGCGTACAGGTAAAAATTGTGTGATTGAAATTCTGTTTTACAACAATTAGTTGATACGGTTGTTTTACATTATAAGGAATTCTATATGTCTAACTTCGTGCTAATTTCGGTTTTTCTCTCTTTATGTCGGTTTTTTCTCACTTTTGACAGTCTTCTTTCTCGTTAGTAAACGTGGTTCCGCTTCAATCTATATTCTTAACCACGTAAAATCTCTCTATCGGCATGTATCTTGATCGATTTTGTGGGTCCGATTCGCTACGAGGAAAATTGCCTCTTATCAATCTCGAATTTTGTGACTGTGATCAGGTACATAATGTAGTTGATTCTTTTCATTAATCCTTTTTCCTCTCTTCTCTACCATCGATTTATCTGTTTCTTTCTCTCTCTGAGTGGTCTCTATACAGAATCTCTCTCCTTGGGGGGTCATCTTGTAATCTCTGATCTCTCGAGGGGTTCAAGTAGGGAACTAATCGGCGCTTATATTTGACTGTGGCTGTCGGGGCGGTAAATCCTCTCTAAATGATACCGATTTACCCGTACTGTGATCACCACTTACTTGGGGATGATCTGACTGGCATAAACATCGCGCGCGTTTTGCGTGGGGGGGCGAAACTGCGGGACCCGACTGAGATCACACTTACAGCGAGGAGCTTGACGGGATTTTATTATCGGAGGATGTTGTTGACCATCAGAAGCGACATGGTGGATTTGATGTGGTGGGCGCATCTTGTCGAAGAAGTCCTTCAATTTTGAAGCTGTGAGGGCCACACTACAAACAGCCTTTAATCCTGGGAAAGGCATGGAGATGTATCAATTGGATGACAATCGTTTTGTCATTCGTTTCTTCCATGAGATCGATAGGAAGAGAACGTTGTTGGCTTCCCCTTGGGCCTTTGAAAAACAGCTTGTTCTTCTGCAGGAAATTGAAGGGAATGATGACCCTGCTGGGGTCGATCTAAACAGGTGCTCGTTTCAAGTTCAGGTTCATAATATCCCAGGTTGGGCTCGATCTGAGAGGGTTGCGGAAATTATTGGTAACAACTTGGGGAGTTTGTTGAGTCGGATGCTAAAAACTCACTGCCTTGGCAACCTTTTATCCGGATTCGAGTTCTCATTGATGTCCGTAAACCGCTAAGGAGGGTGCTGAAATTGCAGCTCGAGGGACAATGCGAAGTGTTCGTTAACTTCAAATACGAACGCCTACCTAACTTCTGTTACTTGTGCGGGCTTCTGGACCACCAACAAACATCATGTCCGCTCCAGTATGAGGAGGGTTTCGAGATGGATGTGAAGAAGTTTCCCTATGATGCTACACTTCGCGCAACTCGGGATAATTCTATGATGCGTCGCATTAAGGGTTCATCCGTCTCAGATGGTGGTCCCGCCCCCTCCAACCCTATTCCTAGCCACGCCAAAACAAACCCTAGCCATGGTCAACTGCCAATCCTAAACCCTAGTCATGGCCAGCCGTCAACCCTAAACCTCAGCTCGAAAAACACATCACACTCCCTTGATTCTCTCCCTACATTTAAACCACCCATTAACTATACCAATTCGTTTGAATTTTTCAAATCCCCACCCATTAGTACTAAATATCCAATCATCACTCCACCCATTATTACCAATTATCCAATCATTAATCCGCCCATTATCCCTACCAAAAATATCGCTCTGACTATTTCCTACCAATCACCCAATCTCCAAAATTAGGAAACGTCAATTCGAGCCACTCCACCCAAGATTTGAGCTCTATTCAATCCAAAATTAGTATCCTACGTTAGTGGAGCAACCTACCTTAGTGGAGCAACCAACCAATAAGGAAAAAGATACCTTGGCCCCTACCAAGTCCAACAAGTCCAAATCACCTACCACCATACCAAATTTGACCCCACCCAAACAGCCCCAATTTACCCAAAACCCCACCCAAAATCCTTCTTCGTACGAGGCTGCTTTGGTCAGCTCGAAGCTTGCCTCTCCAAACCACCAAACAGATACCTTCCCAACCCTATTTCCTCCCATTATGCCCCTCTCCCCAAAACTGTTAACCTCCTCACAAATAAAAAAGAAAAGCCTGACCCAAAACCTAAGCTAGCTCGGAAGAAGTACGTGATTTCCCCCCGATCAAAATCTGAGATATTTCTCAAAAATTCCTTTGACCTTTACCCACAAAAACGTAAGGCCTCATTTGACCCCAACATCGAACCCCCAAAAAAGAAAGCTACGGCAACCTACATGGATGCAATGGACACTTCAGAAGGATCGGCGGAGGCTGCGGTGCAGTCCCGCCGAGAATTATGAATCTCTTAATTTGGAACTGTCGTGGTTTGGGCAGTGCTACGACAGTTCATGAGCTGATGAAACTCGCCCGGGCTCATGTGGCTGATATTATTTTTCTTATTGAAACCAAAAGCAGCAAGAGCTATATTGAAGGTGTTCGTAATAAACTAAATATGCATGGGTTTTCGTGGATGCTGTGAGTCGTAAAGGTGGTCTCGCTCTCTTCTGGAATAAAGCTATTTGTGTAACGCTCAGCTCATACTCAAACTTTCATATTGATGTCTGCGTTGAAGATCACTTGCGAAGTCCACCATGGCGCTTTACGGGTTTTTACGGGGACTCTAATCTTTCTCAGCGTCGCCATAGTTGGAAACTCCTTAGTCGGTTGCGGGACCTTGGCCCTACGCGATGGCTATGTGCGGGTGATTTCAATGAGATCCTTGTCCAAAAAGAGAAGAAAGGTGGCCGTCCTAAACCTCAATGGCAGATGACTAATTTTCGAGAGGCGTTAGAATCTGCTGGCCTTACTGATCTCGGGTTTGAGGGGGACACTTATACATGGAATGATAGAACGCCTCACCCGCATACCATATTTGAACGCCTTGATCGAGCGTGTGCTACTGTTGAGTGGAGGGACTCGTTTCCGGAGGCTAGGGTGCGCCATTGTCCAACAATTACCTCTGATCACCACGCCTTAATCGTGCAAACTGCGGCTGGACCAGCTTTGGAGCCTCGTTCTAAACGTCCATTTCGCTTCGACGCAACGTGGTTCGGGGATGATCACTGCTTGGAAATTATCAAGGACTGTTGGGGAGAACCGCCGCGAGACGCTGGTAGGGATGGTTGGCGATGCTTTGAGCTTTGTAGAGAACGACTTGAAAAGTGGAACCACACATCCTTCAGGGGCATGCAGCTGCGCATTAAGGCCTGTGAGCAGCGCCTAGAAGCCTTGCGAGCCAAACCTATTTCGAAAGAGACTAGAATGGAGGAAGAAACGGCTATGAGGGAGATGCACGACTTGATCAACGGGAAAATATTTATTGGCAGCAACGGGGCAAATTTGAGTGGTTGCGTAATGGGGATAGGAATACGAGGTTCTTTCATAGACGAGCCACATCAAGGAGAACCCGAAATCACATTTCTAGTCTCCGGGATTCGATGGGTGTATTATGCTATCAGCAGAAAGAGATCGAGCAGCTTGTTGAGGGTTACTTTAGGACTCTTTTCCTCTCCGCTCAACCGAACGATTCCTTCATGGAGCAGGCGATACAATATATCTCCCCCCGAGTCACAGAGGATATGAACGCGATGCTTTTGCGCAACTACTCGAGGGAGGAAGTCGACAATGCCCTGACAGGTATGTTCCCGTATAAGTCCCCGGGCCCGGATGGATTTTCACCTATTTTTTACCAAAAATCTTGGGAAATTATAGGTGAGAAAACGTCCCGCTGTATACTCGATTTTTTAAACCACGGAATATCTTCTCCCGTTTTCCATGACACGCATATTATCTTGATTCCGAAGATCGATAAACCCGAAACCTTGGCCCATTTTCGCCCGATTAGTCTGTGTAATGTTGTTTACCGTATTGCCTCTAAATGTATTACCAACAGACTAAAGGAAGTCATGGATCATGTTATCTTCCCATCTCAATCCGCATTCATCCCGAATAGGCTTATCACAGATAACGTCCTCATTGCTTTTGAGACGAACCATGCCATGAAACAGAAACGAACCGGTCGAGAGGGTTATTGTGCCCTTAAACTAGATATGAGCAAAGCCTATGATCGTGTTGAATGGGCGTTTCTCGATAAGGTTATGTGCAAACTAGGGTTTGATAATCGTTTTATTCAGAAAATTATGTCGTGTATCTCGAGGGTCTCCTTTTCGTTTATTCTTAACGGGTCTTGCTTTGGACGCTTAACTCCGTCTAGGGGTTTACGCCAAGGAGATCCATTATCACCTTACCTTTTTCTTTTTTGTGCGGAAGCGTTTAGTAGTTTGTTGCAGCAAGCCGAGAGGGTTGGATCACTACGAGGAATTTCAGTGCGTCGGGATGCTCCTTCGGTTTCCCATCTTCTTTTTGCCGACGACACGATCATCTTCAGCAAAGCTAACACCGAGGCGATGGGGACTATACAGTCCATCATTGATGTGTACGGTGTAGCCTCGGGCCAGACGGTGAACTTCTCGAAGTCCTCAGCTACTTTCTCCCCAAATGTGAAGGAGGAAATACGAAGTGCATGCTGCCGTTCCCTTGGGATCGACCCAAGCGTTAAACATAGCTTATATCTAGGACTCCCATCTGTGGTAGGAAGGAACAAGAAAGAAGTCTTTGCTTACATTCGGGAACGAGTGTGGAAGCGAGTTCAAGGCTGGTCTGAGAAGTCGTTATCTCAAGCGGGGAGAGAGGTTCTTATTAAGGCTGTCCTCCAAGCTATACCGTCTTATGCTATGTCCTGTTTTCTACTCCCTGCAGGTGTTCTACATGATATACAAAGGTTGGTGACACGGTTTTGGTGGGGATCAAACAAGCAGTCGAGTATTCATTGGACAACTTGGAGGAAGATGTGTTGCCCGAAAGCCATCGGGGGAGTAGGATTTCGTGACTTACACATGTTTAACTTGGCTCTTGTAGCGAAGCAAGCATGGCGTATCCTTACTCAGCCTGAGGGTCTTCTAGCTCGGATACTTAGAGCACGCTACTTCCGGATGGCGATTTGATGGGAGCTCCTTTGGGGTCGAACCCGTCTCTCACGTGGCGTGCGATTTTCCAGGCGAAATCCATCCTCCAGCTAGGGCTTCGTTGGGAGATTGGCACGGGCTCTGATATTAACATTTGGAACCAGCCTTGGATACCGGGGACTCGACGCTTTATTCCGGTCACTCCACCGAAGCAATGCTAATTAACATGAAGGTTACTGATCTTCGTCTTTCTGTCACGCAAGGCTGGAACGAATCCTTGGTTCGGGCAATCTTTCTCCCTGTTGATGTTGACAAAATCCTTGGCATCCCACTCACTTCGCTCCCTCTGCCAGACAAACTGGTTTGGCACCTCTCAAGGAATGGTCAATTCTCGGTGAAATCAGCATATTGGGCTGCTATGGAGGATATCGATTCACCACAAGCGTGTTCTAGTGCGGGGCCCCTTTCGTGGAAGTTCATTTGGAACTCATCAGCTCTTCCCCGAGTTAAGCTCTTTGCATGGAGGCTTATGCATGATCTTATCGCGTCAGCCTCTAATCTTTTCAAACGGAAGGCTTTACCCAGTCCTTGTTGTGCTAGATGTGGCTTTGGGGAGGAAGATGCTAGACATATCTTTGTCGATTGCCCGGACACTAAGCCTTTTTGGAGGATGTCCCAGCTCCCGAAGCGTGTCATCAGTCAATGGTCTAACTCTACTGAAGAATGGCTCCGTAATGCGGCCTCTATCTTGACGAAGGATGAGTTCTCACGCTTTATAGCTACGTGCTGGGAAATTTGGGGTGCCCGGAATAAATGGATCTTTGAGGGAGTCGCGTGTGTGCCAGGAGCTTCGCTTATAACATTCACTTGCCAGGACTCCGAGCCTTTAGTGGGAAAATTGGCTTCGAAGGATACACTATTAAACGGGGAAGGGTGGCAGCGCCCAACGGGTGAGGAGCTAAAGATTAATTGCGATGGGGCGATTCACCATGATAGGCGCGGGGCATCTCTTGGTATTATCGTCCGGGACAGCATGGGGACTTGTAGGAGGTGGCGAACCCGTTTTATCCATGGCATTCATGAGGCGGTGGTCATTGAAGCCTTAGCCGTTCGAGAAGCCTTATGCTTAGTTCGTATGGAAAGCTGGGATAGAGTGGTAATTGAGAGTGATTGTGAAGAGGTTATCCTGGCCCTCCGAAACCGTAGCTCAGATTCTTCTAAAATCGGAAGTGTCCTTCGAGAATGTCTGTGCATGATCGACTCGCTTCGTGATGTTGGGCTCTCTTTTGTTAGACGGGATGGTAATAGGGCTGCCCATTTTCTTGCTAAGAATATGGGTTGGAATGCTGAGGGTCGTACTCTCCCTGTTCACTCACTCGCATGTATTCTGTCCGCCGATATTTCTTAATGAAAGTTCAGTCTTTCTTTCAAAAAAAAAAAAAAAAAACTTCGTGCAAAGAACTCAATATAACGAATTCTACACTTCTAATTTTTCGAAAGAACTCATTAATCATCATCCAAAAGGGAATTCTACTCTATGAAAAAATACCCTTAATTAAAGGCAATTGATTAAAAAAGTTTAAGGAGGTTTTCAACTTAATGATCGAAGGCCATCTTTTTTAAAATTCATCATTCTAAGTCAATGCTTTATAACTGGGTCTGAAGCCCATTAGTGAGATTATGGCCTATATATTTCTTGAGGCCCGATGTGTAGGCCCAATAAGTAATGGGATTCTCTTCTAGCGCTATAGAGTAGGAAGTTAGAAACGTTGGATCATTCGGCCTTTGCTCTTTTATCCTCATTTTCAGTCTACCAAACTTCCCCGCAACGAACAACTAGAAGGAAAATCCGTTCAATTCAAGGGTAGTTCAGTTTTTCTGCAATGGCCGCTCAAGGGTTGTCTGTGATCTTAACTTCACCGTCTTCTTCGGCCCCGAGTCAGTCTTGCAAGAAACGCTTTGAGGAACAATCTCTAGCATTCAATCAATCCAATTCTTTCGCGGGGACAAAGCTCAAGTTTCCAGTTTTCGTCGGCTCGGTGTGTTTCAGTACGACGCAGTTCCGGGGTTTACAGCGTCTCTTGTAGTCTACCCATCACGTATTTTTTTCTAATTTACTTGATAGACATGTAGTTGTGATATCTTATCAAGCTGTTCCTTTTTTTTTTCTCTGGTTTGCTTAATGTGTTTTTTTTTTCACTGTTCAACAGAAAGAAAGAGGCGGTTGCTTCTGATAAGACGCCCAAGTAAGATTTGACAACAACGTTACTATGAGTCTTACGTGTTTGATGGATTGCTTCTGAGAGTAATTGGGTAAACTAACACGTTTCTGCAGGTGGTCGGCGAGGGCAATCAAGTCATTTGCTATGGCTGAGTTGGAGGCAAGGAAGCTCAAGTATCCTAATAACGGGACTGAGACCCTCCTCATGGGAATTTTAGTTGAAGGTCATAGTCATTTGCATTTGCCTTTGAAGATCTTTATCTCATTAGTTGTCATGTGTAGAATTTATTTTGACTTATCGTAGCCAGCATTACGAGGTTTTGAGTTCCTGTGAGCTCCTATTGGGAATAATAGCGTTGAAATGTTGTAAGTTGAAACCTATTCTCGGCTATGGGTACATATTCTGTAAGCTTGATTGTTCTTTTGTTGCAGGGACAAGTTTGGCAGCTAAGTTTTTGAGGGAAAATGGTGTTACCCTCTTTAAGGTTCGAGAAGAAACTGTGAATTTGCTTGGAAAGTCAGACATGTACTTCTTCAGTCCTGAACATCCTCCCTTGACTGAACCAGCTCAAAGGGCAATTGATTGGGCCTTTGAAGAGAAGCTAAAATCAGGTAATAGTGATGATATATCATTGCTGATGATCTCTATATTTAAAGAATTTAGTTGCTTGTTTGGTAAGTAATTCTTTGTCGTGCACAAGTCTACTTGTATTGATTTCATCGTTTTCTCTCCTTTGCTACACATGAGACTCATGTGCTTATAACTATCTGTGGTCAGTTCAATATCTTACCACGGAATCATGTTGCCCTAGAATCTTTATGTTAAGCTTGTTAGTGAACATTTCAACTACAAACGGACATTCTTCTCCAAGTGCTTTTAAAGAGTTATGGATTGAGTTAATCTGAAAATGCAGGTGAAAGTGGGGAAATAACGACAAGTCATTTGCTTCTGGGAATTTGGGCTCAGAAGGAAGCTGCTGCGCACAAGATAATGTCTTCACTTGGTTTCACAGATGAAAAGGCCCAAGAATTGGCGAAAACCGTGAGTCCTTTGTCGATCTATTGCAACATATGACAGCTCAAGTTTTCCATTTGAGCTAACATCGGGCCTCCATTATATACTCTTTATGTGCAGATGGATAAAGATATAGTTTTGACTTTTGAGCTTCAAATGACAACTGAAACGCCATGAAACCTTTGTGATTTGAGATAAGGATAAACAAATTAGCAGAAAGAGGTTTGCAGCTTCAGAAAGGCGTTGTTTCAATTTCAACGAAGCCACTTTTTTTTTTCTTTTAATCTTCTACTGTTTCTTGGCTTACTTTCAAATTGTGATAATTTTACTACCATATCATTATTTTGATACAATGTGCTCAACCCTTCATTACATGTTTGCATATTAATGTACAGTTGGTAATAATCTCCAATGTGTTGCAGCAGTATAAAGCCCACTTACACTGTTCTAAAACTAATTCTTCGTCATATTTCCATCGAAATCGTTGCCGACGAGTTTTCCTTGGAAATAGTCTGTATAGTTGTGAATATTATTTATTGTTTTATTTTGTTTATTAAATACGTATATATACTGGAATTGACCTCTACTCTATCTAGTAATTTAGATAATGAAGAAATACGATTTGCTACAAAATTTACTTACACTAACTCCATTTTGGTATATGTGCCTATAGGTCAATGCTCTTCAACATTCATCGACGGTTCTTTCCTCCTCTCCATGACCACAAAAGACCTCCGACTTTAATCACAAAAGATTACATAAATTTAATACAAAAAGAACACACCAATCTCACCTTCGTTCATACCTCCTCATTCATTATCCTTCATAGCATTCCATCGTCGTTAAGAATACAATTTTTAATAAATCAAACCAATGGGAAATAATGCCTACGACGACGAGGATGAATATGAAACTCATGAGGAATATGAATTCAATGCACCGCAATTTTACGATTTCACGAGATTGGAGTTCGATTTCGAAATCGAAGAGGCCGAACATTGGTTCGAAGTTTCCGGCGACGAACCTCCTTCACGTGAGTCAAACATATATAAATAATACATTGAGAGATTTTATTGCATCATTTCATCTTCTTTATTTTATTTGGGACATTCATTCAAATTGTGTGCAGCTTTCGTTATAAAGCTGAATTTAGATAAAGTATTATGCGATGAGCCGAACGAGTCCACTTCAAATTATCAAGAAGGTATTAACCTAGAACATAAAAGAATTAACTTATTTTTTTATTTTTGTTAAATTAATTATTCTAGCTCTTAAATGATTCTTTTGATAGAGCGAGTTTATTACTACCAAACCCTAATAGAAGAAGATGGCTCAAACCCTAACTCAAAGGCAAATGAGAAGCCTAAAAGGAATAATAATAATGGTTCGAAGACATTAATGAAACCTACGGCTTGTCACTTGGCAAAGCAACGAATTACAAGTCTTCATGAGATCCTAAACAAGCAGCATAGCGTTAGTGATCCTTTCTGTAAGAGGTATATAATGTTACCTTTTTATTACTTTTTTCACTTGTCACGTAATTTATTATATATGGTTATAGAACGCTTTTATTAGGCATTTTGCTGGTTCTCATTCATGTTCATAGTCTTATCAGATTTCAGACGACAAAATCATTGAAGCTTCATGCGACGAAGCGTGAAAAACTTGAAGCGGGCTACATGAAAATGGTGAAAACACTGTTGTTCTTCATATATATTTAATTGACTTGATACCCTTTCATGGTTTTATCGTATTTTTTTTTTCTTATTACCATGTCGAACTTATGGCCGGAATCATGGTTTTGTCTCAGATTGCGCAGCTGAAGGATAAGTTTTCCCTCCTGCCTAAATCATCAAAGAAGGTATAGTATAATCAATAAATACATGCAGATACATATAAAGAAATTAAAATGAAAAAAGAGGAGTTCGTTCGGTTTGTAGAAAATAAATATCATTTGTATGATGAACGTTTTTTCATTTCGTTTTTAACATTATGAATAAAAGGCTACTACTGTCCCAAAAGAACCAGATCTACAAACACTGATTAGAGCTGAAAGCAGAAGGTATGTATTTTTCTCCTTTGATTCTGTAACTTGTAACATTGCGTCACAATAGTATAGATATATTATGATTCATATATACATACATTTAGATATACAACAATGAAAAGCTTTCTTGCATTTTTTGGGATCTGATATCAGATTGAGGAACAGTTCTTTATCAAGTGTAATCAAAAAGCATGAACGAAAGGGGCGTAACGTTATTACATCATCATCACACTCGTCGAATAAGCAAAAGGGCGATGCTATTCCTATCCCGCCTCAACTTAGGAAGAGTGCGCCACAATCGGCGAAATTCAAAGAAGTAAAACTAACAAGAATATAGAGATATTACATAAATATGTTATATTCATTCAGATTGTGATATATATATATATATATATATATATTTATTTATTTTCTCTGAACCAACATTTTTCAAAATCAGATGTTTGGGTCGAAAACCTTAAACAGCAAGGCGAACCATCGTCGTCATGCATCTGCTAAGGTATATGTCGTTATACTATGATCTAAGACCAAATGATCGATCAAATCGTTAGATATAAATAAATACCATATATGACATGAATTCTAATGTTATGCAATTATTATTTACAGGTTTATCCAAGTGGAGATGTAGCTCTGCTCGCCAAGCACAAGTCCGTGACTTTAAAATCTCTAGTATGTGCCTAATTACATTTTATAAAAATTGCAGGCTATTAATTATATATTTCATATATCATTAGAAACTATTATACATAACAAATAATGCGTACAATTTTATTTTTCTTTGCATAGCAGCCCCGCACTAATGGCAAGCTCTTGGAACGTCCATTGGTAAATCAGTTCACATAAAGGTAAGTAACTTGTCATATGTGTGGGTTTCAAGTTCAATATTTGCTTGTTATTTGTCGACAATGCATATCTTCTAAAGGTCTTCGGTATATGTAATCTATCTGTGGTACGATATTTTTGTTAAAAATGGGAAGGAATTCAACTTATCAAAAATTGATGTCTCATGTAAGAAAACTACTCTGTATTAGTTTGACACTTTTTCAGGACTAAAGCGACTGTAGGCTCAGTTTATGTATTTAGAGGGGGTGAATAAACATTCGATTATCTTATGTATATTTTTGGTTTTGGTCTCGTTAAAGATCAATATCGTTGCTTGATTTTATACGTGTTGACTGGTGCGGAATAAACGGGTCGATTTTGAACCAAGACCGTATGTGAGTGTGGTGTGTATATGTTTTTGCGGTACAAAAAGCGTTTGTTTCTAGAAGTTCGGAGTTAAAATTTCATATGTCCCATTTTTCCCTGCTAGGAAGGTATCCACTAGCCTCGGTTTACAACACTTGTCGTACAAGCTCCTTAGCTAGACTGACTCAATATAATCATCACAGCTATATTTCGCTAACTAAACTCCTAGACCTTACTAAACAGATTTACAGTCCGTCTCTTTGAAGAGCTTTTTACAGTCCCTTGAGAAAATTACTCACTAACCGTTCCAGTTCAGTGCAGTATTGAGAACACCTATTCTATTCCCACTTGATAGAACTTTGTGATTTAAAAGCTTGAACTGATTCTCTCGTTCTTGATTTTCAAAGTTGGTGAAGTATGTTCTTCAGCTTGCATCCCTCCAATTTATGGTTGGGTTGAAGTTGAAGCCCGTTGTGCGATAACTCTTAATGTACCGATAGAGCATTTATTACCTTTACCCAAAAGGGGTCTGTCTGGTCTTGCAGCAGTTCACGATGTGCCTTTGCTTTATTCCTTATTTAGCTTGGCATGACTTCAAGTGGCTCTAACTGGCAGCCTTGTATTTAGCGATCGTCAGAAGTCTTCCTATTGCCGCGCTTTGAATCTGTCCAGCGTGGCACTTCCGGTATCATGTAGTCCGGTCTCCTGTGTACTTCCGATATGCAGTCTTGATCCGGTTTCATCTTGCGCTGTCGCTCTGCTGGCCTGTTCTGGTTTCATCCTTTACTTAACTGGTATTGTCACGCCCCGACCCGCGTCAAAGGCGCGACAGCCGCCGCGTTTCTCAATAAACGCAAGGCTCGATATCAATTCATACGTCGCAAGAATAACAAGAACACTGGATGAAAAATAAGCCGAACGCATATACTAATATATATCAAAGGAGGTTTTACAAAATTTCAAAGATCTCGACATGAAGGAATGAATATACAAATAAAATCTCCTTCCAAAAGTACCTCTGCCAATGGTTCCAATGCAGAATGACGATGTCGTACCCAAAACGGAAGAAACAGCAGCGGAACTGATGATCGCAAAAAGGCAACCTCCTATCAAAAGAGATATCAACCTAGAAGAAGGAAATATATATGAGATGAGCAAACCACAAGCTCAGTGAGATGATAATACAGACACACCTTTCCCTCAAGAAGGTGCGTCATCAACGATGATTCCTCCACAACAAACCAAGCGTACCACTAACCAAGTATATGTCATCCTTAGACACACAGACAAACATAAGAAAATCCTAAATACACAACATATCAATGATAATGCAAGTAATCACATAAAGACACGTGGGTAGCCATAATCACCTCAAACTGAACTCCCCGTCAAGAGTCAGAAAAGCCTGTCACCGTACTCTAAATAATGTACCATGGATATAATCTCAATCGTACATCACATGCATATCCCACACTGGTGACGTTAGCTGAGCTAGTACTCAATATGCCACTCTCACTCACCCGAACCGTGGCCATTCGGGCTACTAATCAATATATGTGCCACTCTCACTCAACCAAACTGTGGCTATTCGGGCTACTGATAGATATATGCCACTCTCACTCACCCGAATCGTGGCTATTCAGGCTACTAATACACATATGCCACTCTCACTCACCCGAACCGTGGCAATTCGGGCTACTAAACCTCGGTATCGAGTAAATGTAACATCAACAATGTCAGATATCACAACTGCTAATCCAGAAGCAGTTCACTAGCACATAACGATCACAACACCAATGACACATAAATACCAGTGCAATCATCAACTCAACTCATAGCACCACATGCCCAACCAAGTAATCGTCAATCATAACAAATATGCACATCCTATAGCCGGTAAGGCCCACTATCACAATGATAAAATATCACATCATATAAAATGACGAAGTAAAATAAACCATCGTGAGGTTCGCACATCCCGCGAAGGGAAGGCGTCCCCGTATTATCAATTCACTGTGTCAATCTCTAGCTTTCTCCAAAACGTGGAGCTCCTTACGTGTCCATACCCGATGTATCGTCCCCTAAGAAGATATAGCGATTCAATTCAACCTTAGACGATATAGTCGACAATACTCATATGATACAACAAGTGTCCCAATATCAAAACTAGTCTGAGAATGCTTAACGAATATTACAATGGATACATGGACAACTACCAAAAGCAACCTAAACATGAGCTAGGAATGAACATGGAAACTCCTTCAAGAATTACATGTTATTTTCAGATTCGCAGCAGCTACTTTAAATAATCATAGAAAATCGTCGGATTGTCCGATTGAGATGTGTTAAGCTGTGAACAGCTTATCAAATCAGCTTTCGATAGAGACCATTTCAAAGAAATCGAAGAAGCATAGGTGGGTTAAAAGTCAAAAATACCGCAGCTTTGCCAGCAAAAATTTCCCAGAAACAGCAATTAAAAAGAATATTGCAGTTTCGACTCTCAATTTTGAAAATTCATAGAAAATTGAGAACTAATCAGATTGAACCGAATCCAGCGGCAATGAACAACTGAAGAAGTTATCATTCCAGAGAAGCAAGTTTATAAGAATCCATGGACTGTAGCTAGGTCAAAAATGTTTAAAACAAAGGCATCGCAGAACTGGGTTTCAGAAAACACATGTACACCAAAGCGATTTTGATTCTACAACCCATTAAACGTTACCTTAATCAAACTCATATTACACCAGAACAGTTGATAATGAAGTTTGGGAGGTGCTGGTCTTAGTTGATTGATTTTTTTTTCTTTGATCTCTTCTTTCGTTGCTTGCTAATGAAGAAAAATGAAAATAATAAGGATGAATTAACAAGGCTCTAAGTGGCAATGGGCTTCGGGGCTGAAAACTAAGTTGGGCCGAAAATTTAATTTATTGGGCCTTAGCTATAGGTATTCTTATTAAATTAAGTCAATCACCAAAACTATTAATCTGAATAATGGAAATTCAAGATTTTTAGCAATTTCTCCCTTTTTGGTGATTAACAAAACTTAAAGCAGAGAGGCATTTTCATTTATATCAAAAATATTTGATAAAACTACCAATCTATTACAACTCCTAGCTAAACTCTAGACCTTAGATTTAGCTAGCTTCTCATCTCCTTCAGTTTGTTGATCTCCTTATAAGCTGTCTGCATGAAATCCACCATTATGACTAGTTCTGCCATCCTGGTGAGATTGCAGGCAATGTACCGCAACGCAACAGGATCGTAGAGGGCTTCGACCGGTCCAGCATCAGCTACTCTTGTTGGCGTAGGACTGACTAGCTGATCGTCCTGTATTAAAATCATCTCTACATTCTACATTCTTGGGTGTTGTTGACTTAAGGTCAGCTGCGAGCGATATAGAGATTGATAAGTTGTGAGCGGTGATTGATAGTTCGTCAGGTTTGTCCTGACCTTCTGCTTCCCTGCTACTTTCCCTCTGTATGGCAACACCATGGCCGGTCTGAGCAGGTGTCTGATTTACTAGTAGCTGAACAATTTCAGCTATCTGGGTCTTGCTCTTGACAGTGCTGAGTTCCGCCTTGATTGTATCTTCACTGCCTCTTATGTCAGATCCGAGAGTGTCGAGGCTTTCGATCACAGTCTTTTCGGACTCCTTCATGGCTTAGAACTGCTCATTGATCTTGTCCCGGTTCGCGTTGACTGTAAGTGCCAGTGTCGTGACTTGACGGTGCATCCGCTTGATCAGAAACACTTCGCGCACGCTGGCCACCATATCTGTCGGAATGGGGCTTAGGTTGGGGCATGGCGGTGGCACCGACTGATCTGATTCTTGTACCATTTCGGAACCTATTGATGAAGCTGGCGCTGTCTCTGATTGCGGGTGCACGTGGAAGTCTGCTCTGTCTAAGGTGGTTCGTTCTCTAGAGCTTCTGGAGCGACTTCCACAGTTATTTGTGCATGTTCCTCAAAAGTCAGGAGCAGTTGAGGTTGCTCCTGATGAGAAGTCTCCTTAATCGGGACGGTGTAGGCGATTTCGGTTTCATGAGCCTTTACTGGAATTTCCACCTCAGTCTTCGGGCTTTAACAGAAATTTCCACCTCTGTTGTTATAGTCACGACCGGAATAGCCTCCTCGATTTCATTGGCATGAATCAGAATTTTCGCCTCGATCACTGTCATCCAGATCTCAACTGATATCAATGCCAGTTGAGAGGAGATTTTCCTAAGAGTTGGACTTGTTGGAGCTTCAATCCCCTTGGCCGCAGGAACTGGGGATGAGCTAGCTTCCGGTATCGGCTGTTGGGGCTCAATGTATGGGACCGATCATGAGCTTATGGGCACGACAGAGGTAGTGACCGGTCCCTCTTGTGTGATTTCATTAATGCAGTCGAAAATCAGTGCTCCATGCTTAGCTTCTCCCTTTCGAGTTTCTCTATAACCAGATCTTGATAGGTGCTTCGGGACATTGGCTGGAAGTTCTGCATCCTCTCATTTATATATGGTTGTAGTTCGTTCATTTTGAGAATTAAGTGGAAGTATGGACTGGACCAGTTCCTTGACAGAGTTGATGCCGAGATGTTTGACAAGTCGGCTTTCAGTCTTCTTGGCCTTGTTCATTCGATAAGTGGACACCTCGCGACTGTAAGGTGTGTGGGGACCATGACCCAGTCATCGAACGCCTGGACTGAGTCTGCAATTTTCTTCTCAATCTCCTCGCTAATGAGGCTCCAAGCAGTTTCTTCAATGCACTGTGGAGACCGAGTGATCGTAGCTTTCCCTTTGCCTTTGTTAGTGGGAGCTGACTGGATAGTGTCCGGTCGTTTATCACCACAGCTTTTTCCCTTAGAAGAAGCTCTCTCCCTCTGATCGATCGGTGATGAAATCGGTGTGGGAAACTCCGGGTGACCCGATGCCTTGCCCCGGACGCAGCGGAAATTAAAAGTTTTTCTGGGGTCCCCATACGGTTTCCCCAGGATACTCGATTAAATAAAAAAACGCATGTATGACACGGATAAAGGAATAGAGATCTTACCCTCGTCGCGAAGATCCTTAGCTCCCGTAGCTCACGAACTGTGCCGAAGAGAGTCACGCCGACCCGTGACGTACCACAAACTTCACCTCCCCAAGGATGGCTAGAGAAAGTAAAGAATGTTTTATAAAGATGTGTTTTAGTGTGTTTGATTTACTGGAAACTCAAACACACTTAGGGTTTTCTCTAAGACAACCTAAGGAGCTCTCACCACTCTCTAAACGCAAGTTTTTAGTGTGAGAATGGAATTATCATATGGACGAAATTAGCTCAAAGCCTAATCATAAAATTCCATTTTCAACCTTGAAAATGATTTTAACCTTAATTAAATGAGATCATGTCCTACATGACTCATTTCTTGTTTGATTCCTTTGATTTATGTCATCTAATGACTAGACATTGTCCCACAAGTCTAACAAAAGAACAAAGACCAAAATTGGATTTGATTTGGCTCAAATTTGACCAAAAAACTGTCGGTCACGGCCTGGGTCAAGTCTGTCACGGCCGTGACACTGTCTGGGCAGAAAACGAGCTCACTGCCATGTGTCACGGCCACATGCAAAGGTTGTCACGGCCGTGACTGCCCTGACAGCTTTGCGGCAGTTTCGTATTTCGATCCGATCGAGGGGTAAACGATGTACGATTGCCCTGAAATTTTAACCATAATTAAAAGACTCACCAATCTTGATTCTGACCAAAGGGATTCTCAATCCGAGGTCTATATTGTGAGATATGAATTTTTAAGCTACTGCAACTTTGCAGACAGGCTTCACGACTGTGACGAGCCTCGCTCATCGTTGTGAACCCTATTTACGCCTCATTCTTCATCACTTTGTTCGTGGATTTACGTCCATATAAATACAGTTTCTAAAACTTGTATTCAACATTTTATTAACATCTCTAAGACTGTTAAATCTATTTACATCTCATAATAGTTAGGCACTATCACAGTGATCATTTTTAAGCCCGACTCTCTTGGTCGTCTCAACCCGGCAAGGGAGGAATCCAAAAATTGGTAAGCGCCTAGCCAATCCGCGGTATCGAATAGATCCCGTGTTGAGTGCGATCTTCGATCTACGAACCGACTATAGATTATCATCATATGTATAGACCCTTCACAAATGTCTCGATCGAGTGAGAGTCATGGTTATGTCAAACTCACTAGACTAGACTCTATGACTAATTCGTGACTGGCGAAATTACTAAACTGCCCTTACGTCTCACGTAAGTCAGTTTATAGCTTTGGCGAAGACTTCGTAATTTCCCGTCCCCGAATATGCATAGGACACATATCTCGGTTACTAACGAGATAGTGAATCCCTCACGATAGTCTAAGCACGGCAGTTACCCTTTATTGTCAAGATCGCACGTCGCCGCCGACCCATGTTCGTCCCGAACAAGGTGGGCCTAGCAAACTAGTGACAAGTCAAGACCCCAAAGTCAACTCCGTCAAAGACCCTTCGGTCTAAGGTCCACGCACACTACTATAGTCAATCGATCAATCATTGACGCTACCCAGAGTAACGATAAGGCCATGTGATCGTCGATTGCGAGTCGTGTCCAAGTACAAGTTAATCCCCTGATTCAACTTATACCAATGTAACGACCTCCCGCTTCCAAGTGAATGGTTAGCACAACCATATTAGAGTCGTCAACAAATAAGTCATGATCGACACTCAGTCACCCTACCGAGGTCTAAGACTTATGGACTTATTTAATATCAGATGCTAATAGCTCACCGGTGCCCCTCTCTCATCCCATGAGAATCAGTGACTAAACTCACGAAATATGGGATTTATTTATTACCGTCTCACCGGATGCCTAGTAAGACTTTATAGGTAAATAAATAATATGCCTTTTAAAGAATAAATAATAAAGTATAAATTCCCTTAATACGTATAAGAATACATTATTCAAATACATAACAAATAATACATCGATTATTAAATACATGCCCTATTCATTACATCCTCGAATGGCATTCCGAGGGCACATCCCCAACAATCTCTCACTTGCACTCAATGCCATGTGCTATGATATCGTAACCCCATTTTATGGAGGTGTCGATCAAGCACTGCCTGTGAGAGAGGCTTGGTGAACGGGTCCGCAACGTTATCCGCGGTGGCTATTTCTGCACAGCTATGTAGCCATTCTCAACGAACCCACGCAGCACGTGGTATTTTCTTTCTATATGCTTGGACTTCGAGTGAGACCTAGGTTCCTTGGCTTGTGCAACTGCCCCACTATTGTCGCACCACAATGGTAGCGGGCAGTCCACTATGCCTGGAACAACTTGGAGTTCTTCTAAGAACTTTCTCATCCAAACACCTTCCTTTGCTGCCTCAGAGGCCGCAATATACTCCGCCTCAGTGGTGGAATCGGCAGTAGTGCTTTGCTTAGAACTTTTCCAAGACACTGCTCCACCATTGAGCGTATAGACGAAACCAGAAGTAGATTTTCGGTCATCCACGTCCGACTGAAAATCCGAATCGGCGTAACCGTCCACCTCTAATTCTCCGTTTCCATAAATCAGTACCATATCTTTAGTCCGTCTAAGGTACTTAAAGATATTCTTTACTACATTCCAATGTTCCTACCAGGATTCGACTGGTACCGACTTACTATGCTCAAAGCATACGCAATGTCAGGCCGCGTACATAGCATCGAATACATTAGGCTACCTATTGCTGATGCATAAGGAATTTCACTCATTTCCTTCCTTGTTTCCTCACTTTGAGGACACATGGATTTCGAGAGATGAATGCTATGTCGCATTGGCAAGAACCCTTTCTTAGATTCATCCATTCGAAACGGTTTTATGATCTTTTCTAAGTAAAGGCCTGAGATAGACCTATCATTCGATTCACTCGATCTCTAAAAAGGTGAATTCCAAGAATATAGGTTGCTTCTCCCAGGTCTTTCATGGAGAACTCGGTCGAAAGCCAAGCTTTCACCTCCGAAAGCATTCCGATATCGTTTCCCATCAAAAGGATGTCATCCACGTACAATACGAGGAACGATATCTTACTCCCACTGACCTTCTTGTAAACGCAGGGCTCATCATCATTCTTTAAGAATCCGTAGTTCCTAACAACTTCATCAAATCGAAGATTCCAGCTTCTAGACGCTTGCTTAAGTCCATAAATAAACCTGTTAAGCTTGCACACTTTGTGAACATCTGCTTGCGATGTAAAACCCTTGGGCTGCTCCATATAGATTTCCTCCTGGAGGAATCCATTTAGGAAAGCGATTTTCACATCCATCTGCCAGATTTCGTAATCATAGTATGCTGTTATGGCAAGCAGAATGCGGATAGACTTAATCATTGCAACAGGTGAAAAGGTTTCCTCATAATCAATGCCCTCTTTTTGATTATACCCTTTCGCTACTAGCCTAGCTTTGTAGGTTTCAACCTGTCCGTCAGATCCAATCTTTCTCTTGTAGATCCATTTACACCCTATAGGTCTAAAACCTTCGGGTAGGTCTACTAGAGTCCAGACTGGGTTGGTGTGCATTGAGTCCATCTCTGCTTTCATAGCTTCGACCCATTTCTTAAAGTCGACATCCATCATTGCCTGGTCAAAGGTAGCGGGGTCATCACCAACGATCCCCTCAGTCGCAGCACCCCCGTGCTCGACGTGTACCATACCATATCTCTCAGGCATGCGAGATATTCTACCCGACCTGCGCAATTCTGGGCGCGTCTCGGACTGCTCATCTGTGCCTCAGGCACTGATGTCTCTGGAGGCATTTCATCTAACTCTCCAAGAGTCACTTCTCTTCCAGCTCCACCTTCTCGAATGAACTATTCCTCGAGAAAGTGAGCATGAATAGCTACGACGATCCTTTGATTATCATTGAGGTAAAAATAATATCCCATGCTATCATCGGGATATCAGACGAAACGTCCTTTCATGGACCTAGATTCGAGTTTGTCTGCTACTAGTTTTTTCACATAGGCAGGGCATCCCCAAACCCTTAAGTGATTCAAGCTGGGCTTCTTACCATTCCAAATTTCGTAAGGTACCCTATCTACAGACTTCGAAAGGGTTCTGTTCAAAACATAACAGCAGTTTGCAAAGGATATCCCCATAATGATATGGGGAGATCTGTATAGCTTAGCATAGATCGAACTTTATCTAATAATGTCCGATTTCTGCATTCAGCAACACCATTCAACTGTGGTGTTCCGGACGGTGTAAACTGCGAAATGGTTCCATTTTCTTTCAAGAAATCATCAAACTGGAGACTCATATACTCGCCGCCTCGATCTGATCGTACGACTTTAATTGTTTCCCAGTTTGATTTTCCACTAATGTCTTGAATTCCTTGAACTTTTCAAGTGTTTCAGACTTATGTTTCAACAGATATACCAAGCCGTAGCGAGAGTGATCGTCTGTGAAAGTCACGAAATAGTGGAAATTACCTCGAGCCGCTACACTAAACGGTCCACAAACATCTGTATGGATCAAATTCAAAAGATTAGTGGCTCTTTGAAAAGTCCCTGTAAAGGGAGACTTAGTCATTTTGCCGAGGATACAAGATTCGCACGTTGGATAGGAATCTGATTCCGTCGACTTAATAATGTCGTGTTTCTCCAACTCTTGAATCTTTCGAATTCTGACATGACCGAGTCTAAGATGCCACAAATACTTTTTGTTTAACGCTAAGTTACGTTTGTCGGTAACTACATTCGCATGTTCCTGGACGTTAACGTAATATAAACCATTTATTAACGCTGCATTTCTGATGCATTTATTTCCAAAATAAATATCACAAATATTATTACTGAACCGAAATTCATAACCATTCTTACTCAAAGCAGGAATAGAAATAATATTTTTCAGCCCCTTGGGCAATACAAGTACATCGGATAAATATAATACATGTCCAGAACTTAATACAAGAATCTTCGATCCAACATGACTAGCTGGTACACTATGTTCGCTACCAACGTTGATCAAGACTTCTCGTTCCGCCAGCTTCCTACTTCATTCCAGACCCTGGTTCAAAACACAAATGTGAGCACTAGCTCCCGAGTCAAGAATCCACGAAGTGGAAAATACAGTAAATGAACAATAAGTTTCCAAAACTTTACCTAATGCCCCAGAAGCTCGAAGCTTGGGGCAGTCCCTTTTCCAATGGCCCAGCTCTTGGCAGTGAAGGCACCTATCAGTCGCCTTCGGAACTTTAGGCACGTTCATTCTGGCTTTGCCCTTTTTCTTTATCCCTCCATTTGGCTTATTAGGCTTGGGCTTGGGCTTGTTCGACTTAGATCTCTTAGACCTTGTAGTCGCAACAAGTGCAACCTCTTCTCCCTTTCCTTTCTTTAGCTCACGCTGAGTCTGAACCAGCGTGTTCATGAGTTCAGGAAGTAAAAATCGCCTATCACTCAGATTATAGTTTATAATAAACTGAGCAAATGAAGCTGGGATTGACTGAAGGATCAGGTCAATCTGAAGCTTGTTGTGAATGGGACAACTGAGAGAACCCAGTTCCTCGATGTACCCAATAAGCTTACGCACATGTGCTGCGACATCTGCGCCCTCAGTCATCTTGGTATGAAAGAGATTGTCGGCAGCATGATATCGAGACGATCTCGACTGCTCGCCGTACAACTCCTTCAGATGGATCAATATCTCGCGCATTTGCATACTCTCATGCTGGCGCTGCAGATCATTATTCATCCCAGCTAACATATAAGCCTTGACACGGGCACTATCAGCCATCCATTTGGCATAATATTCCCTGTCAGCATCACTCGCACCCTCTTGGGGTTCGAGTGGTATGGGTCCCTCAAGGACATACTCTAGGCGTTCCAGAGTGAGGACTATCCTCAAGTTACGGAGCCAGTCCGCAAGGTTTGGACCCTCCAAACGATTTTGCGTGATCAGTAAATTGAATGGTGACGTCATTTTGTATACAAACAAGAAAGAAAACAATCTGCAGAAAATAAAGCATTGAAGGGGTCAATGTATTATTCTACAAGCACAAATAAGGACTTTAACAATTTGGCTTGGCTCCCACTATTTTTCTCAAAATCCCATTCTCCCGATAGAGATTTCGGAAACCTCGTTGGCGGAAACCTCGTTGATAGTTTCATAGTGGAGTTAATTTCCCTGCTCCGCAGAAATTAGCATGAACCTAACAGTTTGTTGGCCCATAACTCGGACGGCGCCGTGTCCCACACGAACCCATGTCTTACACGAGTCCATCTCATGAGTGTTTCAACAACTTTGTCTCCGGTCAGGAACCCTCACCCTAACAAGAATAATTGGGAAATAACCGTCTAAGTGTGACCTATCAACGTCTGGCTCAATCCTAACATTTAGAAATTCCCACCTGTAGGATAACTCTTTATAAGGCGTGAATATGTTTCGGAGAGCGGCATTTAGACAGTCACCCAAAATATCCACGTCAAGAGTAAAATATTGGGCGCCGATAACTCGAAAAAAACTGCACATAAACTCAAGTCGTTTCAATAATGAGCTTGACTTTATTGTCTTAACGCACCCGGACCAACTACGACAAGAGCGAGATGATTGGCGCCGATAACTCGGAACAAACCGCACATGACACTCAAGCCGCAATGGTTTCGAGCTTGATAGAAGACAGGAACCCCGTCCCCTTTACCCACTTAGTATTTAGTCAAACCGGGAGAATACGTCTCACACACATAAGCACTTAAACACGCACGTAACGTCAAACAAACATGCAAGTATTCGCGGTAAACCTAGTTTGCCTATAAGACCGTGTGCGTGGACTATTTCTACTCTACTACATTTATTTTTATTAAATTACATCTCTTCTCTTCGGCTTCACACTATGTTCTCGAACGACCTCCAAGTCTTCGAATGGCCTACTCGTGGACCCGTGTCGTACTCGTACGGCCATCGTACTTAAAATTAATTTTCTAAAAATTAACTAAAGTACAAAACGGGGGATCAACTATCCCAAACATCCCGTACAATATCAAATAAAATACAAACCGGGGGGGACCTTGTCACCCTTAACATATCACCCGGAAATAGAGCCTAAGTCCACGCCGACGTGTTAATACGTGTCATACAAACATGCATACAACATAAACACGTTCACGACAACAAAACGCTCAAAGAAACCGAAACAAAATTTGGGCTAGTCCTAGACTTACGGGTCCGGTGTCAAGTTACGAACCGTGGTGAGACTCCCACTAGGGTTTTCTCTCCACGACTCTACGCTACGTCGGAGCAATCGCAACTAGGCGACCTCCGACCAAGCGAGCACACGGTTTGCAAACTCAAACTAAGTACAACTCATGCTATGACGCTTGAGCAACTTAGTGACTTGCACAACCGAGTTCGTTTCGGACTCGTTTATGTCGTTTCTTAGAACCGAGCCTATGGCTCTGATACCACAGTTGGGAAACCCCGGGTGACCCGAAGCCTTGCCCCGGACGCAGCGGAATTTAAAAGTTTTTCCCGGGTTCCTCATACGGTTTCCCCAGGATACTCGGTTAAATAAAGAAAACGCATGTATGACACGGATAAAGGAATAGAGATCTTACCCTCGTCGCGAAGATCCTTAGCTCCCGTAGCTCACGAACTATGCCGAAGAGAGTCACGCCGACCCCGTGACGTACCACAAACTTCACCTCCCCAAGGATGGCTAGAGGAAGTAAAGAATATTTTATAAAGATGTGTTTTAGTGTGTTTGATTTACTAGAAACTCAAACACACTTAGGGTTTTCTCTAAGACAACCTAAGGAGCTCTCACCACTCTCTAAACTCAAGTTTTTAGTGTGAGAATGGAATTATCATATGGACGAAATTAGCTCAAAGCCTAATCATAAAATTCCATTTTCAACCTTGAAAATGATTTTAACCTTAATTAAATGAGATCATGTCCTACATGACTCATTCTTGTTTGATTCCTTTGATTTATGTCATCTAATGACTAGACATTGTCCCACAAGTCTAACAAAAGAACAAGGACAAAGTTGGATTTGATTTGGCTCAAATTTGACAAAAAACTGTCGGTCACGGCCTGGGTCAAGTCTGTCACGGCCGTGACACTGTCTGGGCAGAAAACGAGCTCACTGCCATGTGTCACGGCCACATGCAAAGGTTGTCACGGCCGTGACTGCCCTGACAGCTTTGCGGCAGTTTCGTATTTCGATCCGATCGAGGGGTAAACGATGTACGATTGCCCTGAAATTTTAACCATAATTAAAAGACTCACCAATCTTGATTCTGACCAAAGGGATTCTCAATCCGAGGTCTATATTGTGAGATATGAATTTTTTAAGCTACTGCAACTTTGCAGACAGGCTTCACGACTGTGACGAGCCTCGCTCATCGTTGTGAACCCTATTTACGCCTCATTCTTCATCACTTTGTTCCGTGGATTTACGTCCATATAAATACAGTTTCTAAAACTTGTATTCAACATTTTTATTAACATCTCTAAGACTGTTAAATCTATTTACATCTCATAATAGTTAGGCACTATCACAGTGATCATTTTTAAGCCCGACTCTCTTGGTCGTCTCAACCCGGCAAGGGAGGAATCCAAAAATTTGGTAAGCGCCTAGCCAATCCCGCGGTATCGAATAGCGATCTTCGATCTACGAACCGACTATAGATTATCATCATATGTATAGACCCTTCACAAATGTCTCGATCGAGTGAGAGTCATGGTTATGTCAAACTCACTAGACTAGACTCTATGACTAATTCGTGACTGGCGAAATTACTAAACTGCCCTTACGTCTCACGTAAGTCAGTTTATAGCTTTGGCGAAGACTTCGTAATTTCCCGTCCCCGAATATGCATAGGACACATATCTCGGTTACTAACGAGATAGTGAATCCCTCACGATAGTCTAAGCACGGCAGTTACCCTTTATTGTCAAGATCGCACGTCGCCGCCGACCCATGTTCGTCCCCGAACAAGGTGGGCCTAGCAAACTAGTGACAAGTCAAGACCCCAAAGTCAACTCCGTCAAAGACCCTTCGGTCTAAGGTCCACGCACACTACTATAGTCAATCGATCAATCATTGACGCTACCCAGAGTAACGATAAGGCCATGTGATCGTCGATTGCGAGTCGTGTCCAAGTACAAGTTAATCCCCTGATTCAACTTATACCAATGTAACGACCTCCCGCTTCCAAGTGAATGGTTAGCACAACCATATTAGAGTCGTCAACAAATAAGTCATGATCGACACTCAGTCACCCTACCGAGGTCTAAGACTTATGGACTTATTTAATATCAGATGCTAATAGCTCACCGGTGCCCCTCTCTCATCCCATGAGAATCAGTGACTAAACTCACGAAATATGGGATTTATTTATTACCGTCTCACCGGATGCCTAGTAAGACTTTATAGGTAAATAAATAATATGCCTTTTAAAGAATAAATAATAAAGTATAAATTCCCTTAATACGTATAAGAATACATTATTCAAATACATAACAAATAATACATCGATTATTAAATACATGCCCTATTCATTACATCCTCGAATGGCATTCCGAGGGCACATCCCCAACAATCTCTCACTTGCACTCAATGCCATGTGCTATGATATCGTAACCCCATTTTATGGAGGTGTCGATCAAGCACTGCCTGTGAGAGAGGCTTGGTGAACGGGTCCGCAACGTTATCCGCGGTGGCTATTTTCTGCACAGCTATGTAGCCATTCTCAACGAACCCACGCAGCACGTGGTATTTTCTTTCTATATGCTTGGACTTCGAGTGAGACCTAGGTTCCTTGGCTTGTGCAACTGCCCCACTATTGTCGCACCACAATGGTAGCGGGCAGTCCACTATGCCTGGAACAACTTGGAGTTCTTCTAAGAACTTTCTCATCCAAACACCTTCCTTTGCTGCCTCAGAGGCCGCAATATACTCCGCCTCAGTGGTGGAATCGGCAGTAGTGCTTTGCTTAGAACTTTCCAAGACACTGCTCCACCATTGAGCGTATAGACGAAACCAGAAGTAGATTTTCGGTCATCCACGTCCGACTGAAAATCCGAATCGGCGTAACCGTCCACCTCTAATTCTCCGTTTCCATAAATCAGTACCATATCTTTAGTCCGTCTAAGGTACTTAAAGATATTCTTTACTACATTCCAATGTTCCTTACCAGGATTCGACTGGTACCGACTTACTATGCTCAAAGCATACGCAATGTCAGGCCGCGTACATAGCATCGAATACATTAGGCTACCTATTGCTGATGCATAAGGAATTTCACTCATTTCCTTCCTTGTTTCCTCACTTTGAGGACACATGGATTTCGAGAGATGAATGCTATGTCGCATTGGCAAGAACCCTTTCTTAGATTCATCCATTCGAAACGGTTTTAGGATCTTTTCTAAGTAAAGGGCCTGAGATAGACCTATCATTCGATTCGCTCGATCTCTAAAAAGGTGAATTCCAAGAATATAGGTTGCTTCTCCCAGGTCTTTCATGGAGAACTCGGTCGAAAGCCAAGCTTTCACCTCCGAAAGCATTCCGATATCGTTTCCCATCAAAAGGATGTCATCCACGTACAATACGAGGAACGATATCTTACTCCCACTGACCTTCTTGTAAACGCAGGGCTCATCATCATTCTTTAAGAATCCGTAGTTCCTAACTACTTCATCAAATCGAAGATTCCAGCTTCTAGACGCTTGCTTAAGTCCATAAATAAACCTGTTAAGCTTGCACACTTTGTGAACATCTGCTTGCGATGTAAAACCCTTGGGCTGCTCCATATAGATTTCCTCCTGGAGGAATCCATTTAGGAAAGCGATTTTCACATCCATCTGCCAGATTTCGTAATCATAGTATGCTGTTATGGCAAGCAGAATGCGGATAGACTTAATCATTGCAACAGGTGAAAAGGTTTCCTCATAATCAATGCCCTCTTTTTGATTATACCCTTTCGCTACTAGCCTAGCTTTGTAGGTTTCAACCTGTCCGTCAGATCCAATCTTTCTCTTGTAGATCCATTTACACCCTATAGGTCTAAAACCTTCGGGTAGGTCTACTAGAGTCCAGACTTGGTTGGTGTGCATTGAGTCCATCTCTGCTTTCATAGCTTCGACCCATTTCTTAAAGTCGACATCCATCATTGCCTGGTCAAAGGTAGCGGGGTCATCACCAACGATCCCCTCAGTCGCAGCACCCCCGTGCTCGACGTGTACCATACCATATCTCTCAGGCATGCGAGATATTCTACCCGACCTGCGCAATTCTGGGCGCGTCTCGGACTGCTCATCTGTGCCCTCAGGCACTGATGTCTCTGGAGGCATTTCATCTAACTCTCCAAGAGTCACTTCTCTTCCAGCTCCACCTTCTCGAATGAACTATTCCTCGAGAAAGTGAGCATGAATAGCTACGACGATCCTTTGATTATCATTGAGGTAAAAATAATATCCCATGCTATCATCGGGATATCAGACGAAACGTCCTTTCATGGACCTAGATTCGAGTTTGTCTGCTACTAGCTTTTTCACATAGGCAGGGCATCCCCAAACCCTTAAGTGATTCAAGCTGGGCTTCTTACCATTCCAAATTTCGTAAGGTACCCTATCTACAGACTTCGAAAGGGTTCTGTTCAAAACATAACAGCAGTTTGCAAAGGATATCCCCATAATGATATGGGGAGATCTGTATAGCTTAGCATAGATCGAACTTTATCTAATAATGTCCGATTTCTGCATTCAGCAACACCATTCAACTGTGGTGTTCCGGACGGTGTAAACTGCGAAATGGTTCCATTTTCTTTCAAGAAATCATCAAACTCGAGACTCATATACTCGCCGCCTCGATCTGATCGTACGACTTTAATTGTTTCCCAGTTTGATTTTCCACTAATGTCTTGAATTCCTTGAACTTTCAAGTGTTTCAGACTTATGTTTCAACAGATATACCAAGCCGTAGCGAGAGTGATCGTCTGTGAAAGTCACGAAATAGTGGAAATTACCTCGAGCCGCTACACTAAACGGTCCACAAACATCTGTATGGATCAAATTCAAAAGATTAGTGGCTCTTGAAAAGTCCCTGTAAAGGGAGACTTAATCATTTTGCCGAGGATACAAGATTCGCACGTTGGATAGGAATCTGATTTCGTCGACTTAATAATGTCGTGTTTCTCCAACTCTTGAATCTTTCGAATTCTGACATGACCGAGTCTAAGATTCCACAAATACTTTTTGTTTAATGCTAAGTTACGTTTGTCGGTAACTACATTCGCATGTTCCTGGACGTTAACGTAATATAAACCATTTATTAACGCTGCATTTCTGATGCATTTATTTCCAAAATAAATATCACAAATATTATTACTGAACCGAAATTCATAACCATTCTTACTCAAAGCAGGAATAGAAATAATATTTTTCAGCCCTTGGGCCATACAAGTACATCGGATAAATATAATACATGTCCAGAACTTAATACAAGAATCTTCGATCCAACATGACTAGCTGGTACACTATGTTCGCTACCAACGTTGATCAAGACTTCTCGTTCCGCCAGCTTCCTACTTCATTCCAGACCCTGGTTCAAAACACAAATGTGAGCACTAGCTCCCGAGTCAAGAATCCACGAAGTGGAAAATACAGTAAATGAACAATAAGTTTCCAAAACTTTACCTAATGCCCCAGAAGCTCGAAGCTTGGGGCAGTTCCTTTTCCAATGGCCCAGCTCTTGGCAGTGAAGGCACCTATCAGTCGCCTTCGGAATTTTAGGCACGTTCATTCTGGCTTTGCCCTTTTTCTTAATCCCTCCATTTGGCTTATTAGGCTTGGGCTTGGGCTTGTTCGACTTAGATCTCTTAGACCTTGTAGTCGCAACAAGTGCAACCTCTTCTCCCTTTCCTTTCTTTAGCTCACGCTGAGTCTGAACCAGCGTGTTCATGAGTTCAGGAAGTAAAAATCGCCTATCACTCAGATTATAGTTTATAATAAACTGAGCAAATGAAGCTGGGAGTGACTGAAGGATCAGGTCAATCTGAAGCTTGTTGTGAATGGGACAACTGAGAGAACCCAGTTCCTCGATGTACCCAATAAGCTTACGCACATGTGCTGCGACATCTGCGCCCTCAGTCATCTTGGTATGAAAGAGATTGTCGGCAGCATGATATCGAGACGATCTCGACTGCTCGCCGTACAACTCCTTCAGATGGATCAATATCTCGCGCATTTGCATACTCTCATGCTGGCGCTGCAGATCATTATTCATCCCAGCTAACATATAAGCCTTGACACGGGCACTATCAGCCATCCATTTGGCATAATATTCCCTGTCAGCATCACTCGCACCCTCTTGGGGTTCGAGTGGTATGGGTCCCTCAAGGACATACTCTAGGCGTTCCAGAGTGAGGACTATCCTCAAGTTACGGAGCCAGTCCGCAAGGTTTGGACCCTCCAAACGATTTTGCGTGATCAGTAAATTGAATGGTGACGTCATTTTGTATACAAACAAGAAAGAAAACAATCTGCAGAAAATAAAGCATTGAAGGGGTCAATGTATTATTCTACAAGCACAAATAAGGACTTTAACAATTTGGCTTGGCTCCCACTATTTTTCTCAAAATCCCATTCTCCCGATAGAGATTTCGGAAACCTCGTTGATAGTTTCATAGTGGAGTTGATTTCCCTGCTCCGCAGAAATTAGCATGAACCTAACAGTTTGTTGGCCCATAACTCGGACGGCGCCGTGTCCCACACGAACCCATGTCTTACACGAGTCCATCTCATGAGTGTTTCAACAACTTTGTCTCCGGTCAGGAACCCTCACCCTAACAGGAATAATTGGGAAATAACCGTCTAAGTGTGACCTATCAACGTCTGGCTCAATCCTAACATTTAGAAATTCCCACCTGTAGGATAACTCTTTATAAGGCGTGAATATGTTTCGGAGAGCGGCATTTAGACAGTCACCCAAATATCCACGTCAAGAGTAAAATATTGGGCGCCGATAACTCGAAAAAAAACTGCACATAAACTCAAGTCGTTTCAATAATGAGCTTGACTTTATTGTCTTAACGCACCCGGACCAACTACGACAAGAGCGAGATGATTGGCGCCGATAACTCGGAACAAACCGCACATGACACTCAAGCCGCAATGGTTTCGAGCTTGATAGAAGACAGGAACCCGTCCCCTTTACCCACTTAGTATTTAGTCAAACCGGGAGAATACGTCTCACACACATAAGCACTTAAAACACGCACGTAACGTCAAACAAACATGCAAGTATTCGCGGTAAACCTAGTTTGCCTATAAGACCGTGTGCGTGGACTATTTCTACTCTACTACATTTATTTTTATTAAATTACATCTCTTCTCTTCGGCTTCACACTATGTTCTCGAACGACCTCCAAGTCTTCGAATGGCCTACTCGTGGACCCGTGTCGTACTCGTACGGCCATCGTACTTAAAATTAATTTTCTAAAAATTAACTAAAGTACAAAACGGGGGGATCAACTATCCCAAACATCCCGTACAATATCAAATAAAATACAAACCGGGGGGAACCTTGTCACCCTTAACATATCACCCGGAAATAGAGCCTAAGTCCACGCCGACGTGTTAATACGTGTCATACAAACATGCATACAACATAAACACGTTCACGACAACAAAACGCTCAAAGAAACCGAAACAAAATTTGGGCTAGTCCTAGACTTACGGGCCCGGTGTCAAGTTACGAACCGTGGTGAGACTCCCACTAGGGTTTTCTCTCCACGACTCTACGCTACGTCGGAGCAATCGCAACTAGGCGACCTCCGACCAAGCGAGCACACGGTTTGCAAACTCAAACTAAGTACAACTCATGCTATGACGCTTGAGCAACTTAGTGACTTGCACAACCGAGTTCGTTTCGGACTCGTTTATGTCGTTTCTTAGAACCGAGCCTATGGCTCTGATACCACAGTTGGGAAACCCCGGGTGACCCGAAGCCTTGCCCCGGACGCAGCGGAATTTAAAAGTTTTTCCCGGGTTCCTCATACGGTTTCCCCAGGATACTCGGTTAAATAAAGAAAACGCATGTATGACACGGATAAAGGAATAGAGATCTTACCCTCGTCGCGAAGATCCTTAGCTCCCGTAGCTCACGAACTATGCCGAAGAGAGTCACGCCGACCCCGTGACGTACCACAAACTTCACCTCCCCAAGGATGGCTAGAGGAAGTAAAGAATATTTTATAAAGATGTGTTTTAGTGTGTTTGATTTACTAGAAACTCAAACACACTTAGGGTTTTCTCTAAGACAACCTAAGGAGCTCTCAGCACTCTCTAAACTCACGTTTTTAGTGTGAGAATGGAATTATCATACTGACGAAATTAGCTCAAAGCCTAATCATAAAATTCCATTTTCAACCTTGAAAATGATTTTAACCTTAATTAAATGAGATCATGTCCTACATGACTCATTTCTTGTTTGATTCCTTGATTCATGTCATCTAATGACTAGACATTGTCCCACAAGTCTAACAAAAGAACAAGGACCAAAGTTGGATTTGATTTGGCTCAAATTTGACAAAAAAACTGTCGGTCACGGCTTGGGTCAAGTCTGTCACAGCCGTGACACTGTCGGGGCAGAAAACGAGCTCACTGCCATGTGTCACGACCACATGCAAAGGTTGTCACGGCCGTGACTGTCCTGACAGCTTTGCGGCAGTTTCGTATTTCGATCCGATCGAGGGGTAACGATGTACGATTGCCCTGAAACTTTAACCATAATTAAAAGACTCACCAATCTTGATTCTGACAAAAGCGATTCTCAATCCGAGGTCTAGATTGTGAGATATGAATTTTTTAAGCTACTGCAACTTTGCAGACAGGCTTCACGACTGTGACGAGCCTCGCTCATCGTTGTGAACGCTATTTACGCCTCATTCTTCATCACTTTGTTCCGTGGATTTACGTCCATATAAATATAGTTTCTATAACTTATATTCAACATTTTATTAACATCTCTAAGACTGTTAAATCTATTAAGATCTCATAATAGTTAGGCACTATCACAGTGATCATTTTTAAGCCCGACTCTCTTGGTTCGTCTCAACCCGGCAAGGGAGGAATCCAAGAATTTGGTAAGCGCCTAGCCAATCCCGCGGTACCGAATAGATCCCGTGTTGAGTACGATCTTCGATCTACGAACCGACTATAGATTATCGTCATACGTATAGACCCTTCAAAAATGTCCCGATCGAGTGAGAGTCATGGTTATGTCAAACTCACTAGACTCGACTCTATGACTAATTCGTGACTGGCGAAATTACTAAACTGCCCTTACGTCTCACGTAAGTCAGTTTATAGCTTCGGCCGAAGACTTCGTAATTTCCCGTCCCCGAATATGCATAGGACACATATCTCGGTTACTAACGAGATAGTGAATCCCTCACGATAGTCTAAGCTCGGCAGTTACCCTTTGTTGTCAAGATCGCACGTCGCCGCCGACCCATGTTCGTCCCGAACAAGGTGGGCCTAGCAAACTAGTGACAACTCAAGACCCCAAAGTCAACTCCGTCAAAGACCCTTCGGTCTAAGGTCCACGCACACTACTATAGTCAATCGATCAATCATTGACGCTACCCAGAGTAACGATAAGGCCATGTGATCGTCGATTGCGAGTCGTGTCCAAGTACAAGTTAATCCCCTGATTCAACTTATACCAATGTAACGACCTCCCGCTTCCCAAGCGAATGGTTAGCACAACCATATTAGAGTCGTCAACAAATAAGTCATGATCGACACTCAGCCACCCTACCGAGGTGTAAGACTGATGGACTTATTTAATATCAGAGGCTAATAGCTCACCGGTGCCCCTCTCTCATCTCATGAGAATCAGTGACTAAACTCACGATATATGGGATTTATTTATTTATCGTGTCACAGGATGCCTAGTAAGACTTTATAGGTAAATAAATAATATGCCTTTTAAAGAATAAATAATAAAGTATAAATTCCCTTAATACATATAATAATACATTATTCAAATACATAACAAATAATACATCGATTATTAAATACATGCGCTATTCATTACATCCTCGAATGGCATTCCGAGGGCACATCGCCAACAACCGGGACTTTATCGGGTTTCTGCACGTCAATTTGAGGAGCTTTCGATCTGATATAAGTGACGCTACTTCTGCCTCAATAGCAGTTGCTGGCTCAATGGCCGCAACTGTGGACTGCTCAGTTGGTGCAACCGGGCCAGTCTTGGCGGCTGCCTTGGTTCGTTTCTTCTTAGCCACACTTGTATTGAGACATCTGTTTATGAACTTAATAATGTCAGAATCAGTTGTTTCTTGGCCGGTTTTGACTTTTGAGGCTTCTCCACCGTAATTTTCTTGCCAGGCTCGCCGCGGCCGGTTTTTCCAAAGCCTTTCTCTTGGTCGGTTCTTTGGCAGGAGTAGCTATCACGATCAGTTGGCTGATGTATGCTGCCGTGACAATTTGACTGGGACTCAGAGGTTGAGTCGGTCCCAGATCTTTCACCTTCTCCTAAAGCAGATATGATATATGCGGGGCATAATTTTTGAAATATCAATTCCAGTTTGGCAGTATGGCGGTCAGGGTGTCGAAGATGACGTCCGACCAGTTGATCCTCTGATTTGTGAGGATGGCCATCATGGCTTAGACCTTCTCAGTAGTCAGCATGTCGATTGATCCAGTCTTGTCAAAATCGCCTTGGTCAATACGTCGTGCAGCAGTCTGAAGGCTGGTTTTAGAGAAATTTCCTTTTCAACATCTTTGAATGATGTCCCAGAAATGGACATGATGGCCTTCATGTTCTCCTTTGGAAGAAGTCGTGAAGGCCTTTGTGTGGGAGTTCAAGGGTCTTTGCATAGCAGACCGGCGATATCTCCACATCTACTCCTCTGATGACACAATGGCGGTTATTGCCGGTGATGAGCCCGAATCGAAGATGTCTCATAAGGCTTTTTGGTATATCTCAAAAGATCAATCCAAAAACTTTCGAAGCCCAGTTTGCTTTAGGGCGTGAATTAGTTGTAGAAGTCGCTGTCGGGATGACTTAAGGCATCGTCGAACAAAACCTGGAGAATGGTGCGGGTCATCTCTTGTTTGTGGGGAGCCATTAGAGTGACTTTTGAGAAGGATTGAAGGTTTATTGACCGATTTTTGACTGGTTCTGGTTGTGAGGTTTTCTGAGCGTGGGGAGAGTTTGAGAGTTTGGGACTTAGGAAAATTTTCGAGAATTAGGTTTTTAATGAAAGAGACGAAGTCTTTAACCTTTCGAATTCTTTTAAGTGTGGAGAGGCTTTTTAGTGGGATTAGTGGACTGTAGCTTTAGCATTTAATGTTGCAATACTTTAAGTCCCATAGCCTGTCAGAGCATTAAATGCGGTACAATGTTCCCACTCATTTTTTGCAAATACTCTCTACAGACCAGTCGCCAGTTTCACGTAAAAGAAACGTGTTAAGAAAACATACAATGTATGCATTGATGAAGTGCATTAATGAAGAACAGATTCAGTCTTGACCGGCCGTTATGAGGTGTCTATGTATATACTTTTACGTAAAGTTCAGATTTCAGAAGGAAACCCTTTTTTTGTTTTTAAAATGCTTTCATCTGTTAAATGATAATTTTGTATAAGAATTTTATACTTATTAAAACCGTAGAAAACTATATCTAACAGATATTATATTTTCTTTGTACTGAGTGGTGCCAATTTTGTTGAAGCCGACTGAAATTAGTGTATTGGCCCAGTATTGAAGGATGACCGATTTTTAAGAAAGGCTTAGTACTGTAATCATCAAAATGCAACATTTTTGTAAAGTCTAGGAAACTCATTATATCAATTAGTTTGATATAATTGGTCCCCTTGGCTTCAAGCTTAGAACTTTAAGATAGATCTAAAAGTCCTAGAGCATTTCTAAAGTAGGTAAACTTAGCTTCGGGGAGCGATTGGTGAAGATGTTTGCCACTTGCAGGTCTGTTGAGATGTTCCCTAGTTTGATATCCTTCCTGAGCATGTGATCCCCTTAAGTGACAAGGGGGGTGAGCCGCTCCAAGTCGAAAGCGATATTTATCACTAAAGGACGAAGCATGGCTAATCAATTCACCCTTTATACTGACCTGCTGTGGTAGGACATCAGGAGTTGCTGCACATCGATAACTTAACTTTGAATAGGCCTCAGACTGCAATCCACAGAAATTCCACGAATCCCTTGGTGGATAAGTCCGACGACTCAATTGTACTAATCCACATATGTCTCTCTCCATAAGCCGATTTCGTAGAGAGTTCCATAAGACTGAGTGAATCCAATCTAAAAGTCTTATTACCGCTCTGTAAGATTACGTGAAGGAGATCAGGACTGAAAGTGAAATACGATCTTGTGAGCGAACTAAAAAAAATAGAATCGAATAGCTTAGAAGGCAAAAGCAACCTTTCGAAACTATACGAGAAGGACCGAATCAAAGGAAATCGAAAGAAAGGTAATCATAGCATTCTTATCCCTGAGAAATGATGTCTTATGCTTCGTCATTGAGTGGAAGATCGAATTCTGCGTGATGGCTATTGCGCTTGTGTTGTCGCAGAATATTGGCGTTGATTCCTTCACTCCATAGTCTGCCAGTTGATGCTGAATCAAAAGGATCTGTGATGGCTTCAGCTGTTGATGTTGCAATCGAGGTCTACTTCTTGCTGAACCAAGAGATGAGTGATAAACGCATTCTAGTGCGTTTATCGTAGTATTTATTCGGGGTATAATAAAGCGTTAGCAATCAAATTATGCATTTATTCGATATATTTACACTTATGTTGATATTAAAGGAGCTTAGGACGAGTTTCGGGCGAAAAGGAGCGAAAACGGAGCAAAACGGAGCAAAAAGGACGAAAACTGCTACAGGTCACGGCCGTGACACCTAGAGCATCTGACCGTGACCCGTGACACAGCGCAAGAAGGAATACACTGCCAGACGTCACGGCCGTGACGATCAATGTTCCAAGCCGTGACGCCCGACAGAAACTAATAGTCGATCACTGCCCCTGGTCACGGCCGTGACAGGTCATGCACTTACCCGTGACCGATGGCAGAGAGGCCCACTGATGATGGTCACGGCCGTGACAATCCATGCATCTGGCCGTGACCTTGGGCAGAAAAGGCGAGACGCGCGCGATGTTGGTCACGGCCGTGACGGCCCATGTCCCAGGCCGTGACCGACACGGAAATCAGCTTAAAAAGCCCAAATTCGACCCAGAAAAAGAGACAACTTACCAGAGACAAAACCTAATCATCCCAGAGACGAAAAATAGCAGATAAGAACGCAGAATCACGCCCCGGAGCGGAAGAGACGGAGCAACGACGCAATCACGCCCAATTGATCAGAGAACGAAGATTTATCAAGCGAGCATCGACAATTCGCCAGTATTCAAGATCATGAATTCCTCTTCTCTGTTCTCTACTTTCTTCGTTGTTTCTCCTTCTAATATGCGTAGCTAAATTCCCTATGTGTTTGGGATTAGATGAACGCTAGGATTATTCGTATTTAAGACATATGTTTATCGTGACTTGCGTATTCAGACTATTTATTTATCTATGAAATTGCTTCGTCGTTTTAATATGTCTATGTGTTAAAGCGATTGTGTGGGAAAAACGTTTAGGGCGACAGCTAAATAACGTTTAGACCGTTCGTAGAAGATAGGAATCGAGTATAGGGCGAAAGCAAATACTCGATCCTCGCCGTTAGTAATTACTGAATCTTAGATCCCCGCGAGCGTTTAGGGCGACAGCAAACTCGCGAGCGGGTAGGATAATTACTGCGATCTAGTCAGAATCACGTAGGCACAATATTGCATTGTCTTAGGCGATCACACCTAGCGGGATTCGAATCCCGAGCACATCTTTATTATCTGAAGCTTCGTATCAGTTTTAAGCGTGCTAATTGAATCTCTAGTTTAGTTAGAAGTAATCTGTTGGGTTAAGTCGTCAAAACAATTTGCGTATTTATTTAGGCTAAATATCGAGTCGATAGGTCAACTAGTACTTGATTTATTCCTTGTGTTCGATACTCGTCTACTCACTTTACTGCACTACACACGATAGGTCCACTGCCTATCGTACGTCGGTGATAGTAATTAGGTATTCGTTTTAATTATTACTTGTCGCACTTTTCATTCACACACCACGTGTCGATCAAGTTTTTGGCGCCGTTGCCGGGGAATAGATTGATATTAGGAACACCGTAGTTCGGTAATTAGCCATTTTTATTTGAAGTTTTCCTTTTTTTCTTTATTACTATTTGCGTTATTTGTGCTTCTAGTCATTGTTATTTTCGTTATTTCTTTTACGGGTTGATTTCTTTTCGTCCAGATACAGTAGTATGGCGGACCACAGAGTCCTGTCCACGAGGAGGAACTATCACTACAGGATCTCCTCAAGAATGCCGCACTAGGTGGTACTGAGACGGCGATTGTCATCCCGCCGATTGAGAACAACAATTTCGAACTGAAGCACTCATGGCTTCAGATGATTTTCCAGACGGCCCAGTTCGAGGGAAACCCCGATGACGATCCTTACTCCCATCTGAAGGCTTTTCTAACCGTTACCGACACTATCAAGATCAACGGAGTCTCGGGTGACACAATTAAGCTCATGTTGTTCCCGTTCTCCCTGAAGTTCAGAGCGAAGGACTGGCTGGAGATGTTACCACCTCGCTCAATCACTACATGGGAGGAGCTGCGAGCCGCATTTATCGGCCACTATTTCCCACTGTCGAAGGTGCTAAGGTTAAAAACGGAGATCTCTCTGTTTCATCAGAAGGATCAGAGAACCTCTACGAGGTTTGGGAGAGATACAAGGCGCTATTGAAGCGATGCCCACAGCACGGGATGTCGAAGGCAGCCCAGATCAACGGTTCCACGAGGGCTCAACGACCAAACTGTCCATATGCTAGACGGAGCTGCAGGAGGAGGACTCGTGAAGCTCAACGCGACCGACGCTTGGAACCTGATTGAGGATTACTCGAGGAATAGTTTCATGAGGGGCAATACGAGGATGAAAACAACAGGAGTATTTGGAGTGAGCGAGGAGACGGCCACGAATGCAAAATTCGAGGCGCTTCAGCAACAGATCACTGCGACAAACTCTCAGCTGCAGACAGTCATCGGCGCACTACTCCCGAAGTTCGGGCAGACTCAGCCCGTGAACGCCGTGACGACCACCGCACCGACGCAGCACACCCCATACATGCCATTGTGCGGGATCTGTGGCGCAGCCCACGAGAGATCGGAATGCCAACTTGGGCAATCATTGGAGCACATAGACTATATGGAAAATTACCAAGGTGGCCAGCGAAGTTACCAGCCCCGAGCGCACCCCAATCTGGCGTACGGGAATCAGAACAACCAGGGGCAAGGACCGTCGGGATTTCAGCCGAGGTCGTCTGGATTCCAAAACGGGCCGCCACGACAGTACCAGAACGCGCCCGCAGGAGGATCCGATGATATGAAGGAAATGAAGGATATGATGAAGACACTCCTCACGAATTTCAGCAGCACCACCGCAGCCCACGAAAGCCGAATGACAAAGATGGAGGAGTACATGGAGGCGAATGGCATCCGTGCTCAGAATACAGACGCCTCGATCAAGAGGTTGGAGCAGCAAGTGGGGCAATTAGCAAAGCAAATGGCGGGGCGAAATCAAGGATCACTCCCGAGCTACACCGAGACAAACCCCAAGGAGTATTGCAATGCGGTAACCCTGAGGAGCGGGAGAGGATTACAAAAAGCTCCCACCAAGCAGAATTTAAAGGAGAAAGTCGATTTCGAGGGCCACGACGAGCCAGAAGTGGAGGAAAGAAAGAGCGACAGAGTCGAGAAGGTCAAGGATGACGAGAGAAAGACGCGACCATTCGTGAAGCCGTATCAACCAAAGATCCCGTACCCAGCTCGGTGAGGGAAGTTGCACCTGAAAAAGAGAAGGTTCAACCTAAAAAGGAGGAGGCTGCACCCGAAATAGAAAAAGCGAGGAGAGAACGAGCGGCCACCAGTGATGCCGTACCAGCCGAAGATTCCATATCCAGCACGGTTAAAGAAGGACAAAGACGAGGCGCTGATTGGTAGATTCATGGGTATGTGCAAAGAATTACATATTAACTTACCGTTTGTTGAAGCTATTGCGCAGATGCCCAGTTTCGTTAAGTTCCTGAAGGACTTGCTGACGAACCGACGGAAGCTCGAACACGTCTCCACGGTATACCTACTAGGAGAGTGCTCGGTGATACTCCAGAGCAAGATACCGAAAAAGCTCAAGGACCCAGGGAGTTTTACTATTCCTTGTCGTATAGGTGATTTAGTTGTTGAGCATGCTTTAGCTGATCTAGGCGCTAGTATAAATTTAATGCCGTACTCCATGTTTAAGCGCTTAGGATTAGGTGAACCACGACCCACTAGAATGAATATTCAACTGGCCGATAGATCGTTAAAATACCCTCTAGGTGTTATCGAGGATGTTCTAGTTAAGGTCGATAAGTTCGTTATCCCTGCTGATTTTGTGATCTTAGACATAGATGAGGATGAAAATGTTCCATTAATTCTAGGTAGACCATTCTTAGCTACAGGCGAGACCATTATAGATGTTAGGAATGGAACATTAACCTTCACAGTAGACGGTGAAAAAGTTACGTTCAATATGGCTGACTCGATGAAAAAGAGCAACGAGCAAGATGATAAATGCTATTTCTTAGATGTATTTGAGCACGATTTTCTCCTTTCCGTGCAAGGTCTGTCACAGGTCAGCAAGCATGATAGGCACACGATTATGGCAATTGATAAGTGTGGGGAGGAGATCGACGAACCCATCATAGCCATCGACGAGAGCATCGAAGAAGTTAAGGACAAGAGCCAGTCGAGGAGCGACCGCCACTAGAGTTGAAACCGCTGCCCGGCGAAAGGCGACACCCAAGGTATGGATGCATGCGAGGGAAACTTAAGCAAAAAAGATATGATGTACCTCGACTTCCAGCCACCCTAAGCGAACGAAAGCACGTCCGGCTAAAGACGGTAAAGGAAGCGCTTCTTGGGAGGCAACCCAGGCTTTATCTATCTAGTATTTTTTTTATATGTCTATTATTATTATCATTCATGTTTTTTTTTCTGTTACGTTTAGTTTTCCTTTTAGTCATGTCAGGCATCACGAGTCACGATACGACAACCATCACGCGTTTAGTCAAGACCACGTCAACATTTTTGGTCAGGGAAGTTCGTTCTTACACCTACTTTTCCCTTTCGTTTATTCAAATTTTACGTGAGGACAACGTACGGCTTAAGTGTGGGGAGGGGAATTTAGGTTGAAAACTTACGTGAAATTTTTAATTTTTTATGACGTGTCTGTGAGCTATAAATTCGTTGAAAGGCATGAATTTATTGAATTCAGGCACGAGTTTTCGCGTTTATTTCGAGTTAGTCTGCATTACTATGAATCTTTGTGAGCAATTAGGATATGCATGACTGACTGAATCATGTTGCCTGAATAGATATAGCACTGTTTTAAGAGCTTCGTACACATATCCCCATTTCATTGTGAGAGTTTGAGCCTGACGAGCTTATGCTCAATTTTCTCTGTGTGACGTGCCTAGTCTATATCTCTCTAGAACTTGCCTGTCTAATGCGTGTTGAAACTGTTTTGGTGTGTTAGTGTAGAAATGATGAGGGCATTAGGAACTAAGTCCAGAGCCAAAACTTCCCATCATGACTAGCCCAATAGTTAGCCCATTTGAGCCTAAGCCTATTCGTTGCGTACCTCATATGATATGAAATGCCCCTGACTCATATAAGCCTCCAGAAATTATATGAACCCGAATTCGTTAGAATAGAGCAGAAGTCGGACTTGAGAGTTACTGTTTCAGTGTATGGTTCGATTTTTTCTTCTCTGTTATTGTGAAATGACTCGCCCCTGATTTGACCGTTTTCTGAAATGACCTGATCCCGTTTTCATAAGCCTTTTGGCAAGATATAGGTTTCGGTAATAAGTATCCCTAGGTACACGGCATTCGCTGTGACGATGTATTCTTTGCGACAAAAGCCGAACCTTGATGTTTTGAGGGATAAGGGTAGTGCACTAGAGCGTAATAAAAGGGAAAGGGCAGAAAATGAAAGGGAACTGAGTTGACAGGGGTCGGGCAGAAAAGTCTAGGATTTCGGGGCGAGAATGTTGAATCATGTGCTGGAACGTGTGATTTTCTATTCGATCATGCTATGCTCTCTGAAATCTTCTTGATTACATGCTCATTATATATGCGTACCATTTCATGATCATTTGATCCATGTTCTCCCGAAAAGACCCTCAGATTTATGCTTGCCACTTTAAGTAGTAGATATGCGATTAGCCTGCAAGCCTATGGTAGGAGTTGGACTAGCGCACGAATTTGAGCGATTCACTATAAATCTAGCCTATACACTGAGCGATTTGAGCGAATCCTTGTGAGAGTATGAGTCTCGATTAGCAGTGCGAAGGAAGTTTAGGTCGACAAGTGCAAGTCATTAGTGTAACGTCCATGATTGTTTGCTTGATTCTTTTTGTGCCTTCTGGCTTTGATGATAAATTGCGAACGATCGTGCCGTTATCCTGATTTATGCCTTATCTAATTCCTAATTTACTTGAGGACAAGCAAATGCTTAAGTGTGGGGAGGTTTGATAAACGCATTCTAGTGCGTTTATCGTAGTATTTATTCGGGGTATAATAAAGCGTTAGCAATCAAATTATGCATTTATTCGATATATTTACACTTATGTTGATATTAAAGGAGCTTAGGACGAGTTTCGGGCGAAAAGGAGCGAAAACGGAGCAAAACGGAGCAAAAAGGACGAAAACTGCTACAGGTCACGGCCGTGACACCTAGAGCATCTGACCGTGACCCGTGACACAGCGCAAGAAGGAATACACTGCCAGACGTCACGGCCGTGACGATCAATGTTCCAAGCCGTGACGCCCGACAGAAACTAATAGTCGATCACTGCACCTGGTCACGGCCGTGACAGGTCATGCACTTACCCGTGACCGATGGCAGAGAGGCCCACTGATGATGGTCACGGCCGTGACAATCCATGCATCTGGCCGTGACCTTGGGCAGAAAGGCGAGACGCGCGCGATGTTGGTCACGGCCGTGACGGACATGTCCCAGGCCGTGACCGACACGGAAATCAGCTTAAAAAGCCCAAATTCGACCCAGAAAAAGAGACAACTTACCAGAGACAAAACCTAATCATCCCAGAGACGAAAAATAGCAGATAAGAACGCAGAATCACGCCCCGGAGCGAAGAGACGGAGCAACGACGCAATCACGCCCAATTGATCAGAGAACGAAGATTTATCAAGCGAGCATCGACAATTCGCCAGTATTCAAGATCATGAATTCCTCTTCTCTGTTCTCTACTTTCTTCGTTGTTTCTCCTTCTAATATGCGTAGCTAAATTCCCTATGTGTTGGGATTAGATGAACGCTAGGATTATTCGTATTTAAGACATATGTTTATCGTGACTTGCGTATTCAGACTATTTATTTATCTATGAAATTGCTTCGTCGTTTTAATATGTCTATGTGTTAAAGCGATTGTGTGGAAAACGTTTAGGGCGACAGCTAAATAACGTTTAGACCGTTCGTAGAAGATAGGAATCGAGTATAGGGCGAAAGCAAATACTCGATCCTCGCCGTTAGTAATTACTGAATCTTAGATCCCCGCGAGCGTTTAGGGCGACAGCAAACTCGCGAGCGGGTAGGATAATTACTGCGATCTAGTCAGAATCACGTAGGCACAATATTGCATTGTCTTAGGCGATCACACCTAGCGGGATTCGAATCCCGAGCACATCTTTATTATCTGAAGCTTCGTATCAGTTTTAAGCGTGCTAATTGAATCTCTAGTTTAGTTAGAAGTAATCTGTTGGGTTAAGTCGTCAAAACAATTTGCGTATTTTATTTAGGCTAAATATCGAGTCGATAGGTCATTACTAGTACTTGATTTATTCCTGTGTTCGATACTCGTCTACTCACTTTACTGCACTACACACGATAGGTCCACTGCCTATCGCACGTCGGTGATAGTAATTAGGTATTCGTTTTAATTATTACTTGTCGCACTTTTCATTCACACACCACGTGTCGATCAATGAGCCAGTCACCAAGGAACTGGCACGTTCAACTGGTGCTTCTCCGATCTATGTTGTGACCTGCATAGTCTGCATCGATAAAGCCATGTAAGGATAAACTGGAATCCTTAGGATACTAGACCGACATTGGTAGTCCCTTTCATGTACTTCAGTATCCTCTTAGCTACTGTGAAGTGGCTTTCCTTGGGATCTGACTGAAACCGAGCGCATAGACCGACACTATATATGATGTCCATTCTGCTTGCAGTCAGGTACAATAGAGATCCTGTGAGACCCAATATTTGGTCACATCTACTATAGTTCCACCTTCATCTTCTCAAGCTTGATTGAGGCACTCATCGGTATGGATGCTTGCGAGTAGTTGCCCATAACGAACCTTTTTAGAGCTCCATTGCGTACTTGGCTTGGTTGATGGAAGTCCCATTTTCCAGTTAATTTACTTGAAGGCCTAGAAAGAACGTCAGTTTACCCATCATGATCATCTCGAACTTGTCTTGCATCAGCTTGGGAACTTTTTGCACAGCCTTGAGTTGGTTAATCCGAAGATAATGTCATCGACGTAGATTTAGAAGTTGAGTAGGTCTTTGCCCTTAGCATACCAGGAGAGTGTCTTGCCTACACTCCTAATGGTGAAATCGTGATCTGTTAGAAACTTGGACAAGGGTCTCATACCACGCTCTTGGTGCTTGCTTGAGTCCATATAGAGATTTCTTCAACCGGTACACATGGTTTGGGAACTCATGATTCTCATAACTGAGTAACGTCCACTTCTTCAGCCCATTTAGGAAGGAACTTTTGACATCCTGTACACCGTGAAGTCTTTGAAGGCAACATAGGCCAAAGTATCTTCTAGTCTGGCTACCAATGCGAAGGTCTCATCATAATCTATCCTTCTTCTTGTCGGTATCATTGCGCAACCAGTCTTGCTTGTTCCTCACCACCCTTATTCATTCAACTTATTCGTAAACTTTGATCTGAAAGTGTGTTCCTTACTCTTAAGGGTTGATCTAATTTGTTTTCCAAGCTAACAAGCTGAACATATTTTATCTTAAACATATGTGAATTTTGGTAAGCTCTTACTTAGTTATTTTGCTTAAAGCAGAAATAGTTTTACAATTTAAATGGTTTAATCTTTTATGCCATAGCAACCTCTGGACTCATCGGCAACCAAAACATGTTGGAATGTGAGCCATCCGCTCACTCGAGTTAATTGTGTAGGTGCATCGGTTCTTTGTCCGGTCAGTACAGTGTTTCCATTTTTGTTTTAACAAAACATTTTTCTTTTTCAAACTGACTTCCATAGGTAATTTTACTCTAACATATGGTCTCACCTTTACCATTATCACCGATGGCACATGTCTTTATGTCTGTGAGAAACCTTCGATCTCTGGTCATGTGCCGACAACATCCGCTGTCTAAAAAACCAGCTCGACCGACTGAGTCCCAGTAGGTATTCCTACAGAAGCGAGTTGATTCTTTGGTACCCAACTTGGCTTAGGTCCGGTCAGGAATTAGAATTTTAAGGATCCATACCTGAATGATCCTTATAGATATTTGGGTAGTAGGGTCAATAAGATATTTTAACTTCTATTTTTATTTTTATTATTATTATTTTTATATGACTGGTATCCTTGATTTCTGTTCCTCAAGGATTCTGGTCTCGGTTTCTTATTATTATTTATTTTAATATAAGGGTTCCTCCTTACTTGTTGCGTATTTTCATTTCTCTGTGGGACATGGGGTTTATTATTTTGTTTATACCCAAGTCCTGATCCTCAAGGATAGTTGAATTGGACTCGGCCTATAGTCCGATGGTCGGGACAAATTTTATTACCTTTGTCGAGGCAGATGGTAGATAAGATGTTGAGGCTTCCCTGCGTTCGACTGCTCTTTGTATCCAAACCGGTCCGGTCACTGGTGTCCTTCAGCACTCCCTGAAGGCAGTCGAGCGTTCTCAATGATTTAGTCCATGACTGGACTATGTTGAGAACTTCTAATTTTTTATGCCTTTAACTTGGTGGCCTCCTTTAGCTTGTCGTTTCCTCCTCTAGTGAGCAATCTTTTCAATTAGTGGCTCGATATCCTCTTGTACATATGTTTCTTGAATTTCTCCGCTTCTCTTAATTTGATGGAGAGTTTCCGGTACTCTTCTATCATGTCCTGAAGAGCTTCCATGAGCTCTTCATGACTGAACTTAGAGGTTGACGGACCATCCTCCTGAGTCAGGTGTCCTGCCATAAGACATGTGAGCTCTTCCTCGCCGTTATGCTCACTCATCTCCACTTCTCAACTGATTGACTCTTCTGAGTCCGTATCGTCCGACTTGGGTTGTTCTTTCCAGTATGCTTGACTTCTTCTTCCCGTTGAACCTTTCCTCCGACCTCCTTTCCTTGTCCTTATCCTTCTTGGTTTTAGGGCAATCAGCAGCAAGTGTCCTTTCCTGCCATAATTAGAACATGCGTTAGGATCTTCATCCCTGTTTGTATACTTACCCTTTTGTGTTTTGTTCGGAATTCTTCTCATGAAATTTCCGAACATTCTGATGAAGAGAGCCATCGCCTCATCGCTCATCTCCTCAAAATTCTTTGAGGAGGTTTCTGCCACAACAATGCTTTGACCAGTTGGACCGGTATCATTCCTCCATTCTCGTCTGGATCTCGAACTTGTATGCCTTCAGATATGCAAATAGATCATGAAGCATTACTTTATTCAAATCATTTTGGTTCTCGCATGGCCATGGTTTTTACATCCCATTCTCTTGGAAGTGCTTTCATGACTTTGATAGCCATATCCCGGTTCTCAAGTTGTCTTCCGAGAGCTGAGAGGTCGTTGATGATTGAGCAGAACTGCTCTTTGAAATCAACCATGGTCTCCCCTGACTTCATCTAGATGGCGTCGTAGTTTTGAATGGTGACCACGAGCTTGTTTTCTCGGGTCTAGTCCTTGCCTTTGCAAATCTGGCAGAGCTTGGCCCATACCTTCTTTGCGGTTTGGCACATCATGATCTGCCTGAATATCCCCATGTCCAAGTTCTTGAACAAGGTGTCTTGGCGATGTTGTCTAGGTTCGCCAGCCTATCCTCAGGTGCGACTAGCTTGGTCCTTTCCTTCGGAACTTCTTGCGGTTCGGTGGGATTTGACGCATGTCTAGGGTTGATCTTCATGAACATCGGCGGTCCATTCATCACCACGTCCCACATCTCTTCGTCTTGTGCGGAGAGATGGGTCATCATTCTTATCTTCCATTCAAGGAAGTTTTCCCTACTAAACATAGAAAGTCTGTTTGATGAACTCATCGTTAATATGTGAATATCAAGCAGAATGAAATCTTCGCGAGCTTCTTTTCTTTGAAAGCCCAAAGGAGCAAGAGGCCTTTGGCAGAAATACTTCTCGAGAATACCACTTGTTAGGATCGATTGATGTGTTTAGAAGGGGTGAATAAACACTCGATTAGCTTATGTATATTTTTTGTTTTGGTCTCGTTAAAGATCAATATCGATGCTTGATATTATGTGTGTTGACTGGGTGGAAGAAAATCGAACGATTTTGAAACAAGACCGGATGTGAGCGTGGTGTGTATGTATTTTTGCGGTACAAACAGCATTTGTTTATGGAAGTTCGGAGTTAAAATCTCCTACGTTTCCCCTTCTTCCTGGTCAGAAAGGTATCCACTAGAAGCCTCGGTTTTGCAACACTTGTCGTACAACCACTTTAGCTAGACTGACTCAATATAACCTCACAATTATATTTCGCTAACTAAACTCCTAGACCTTACTAAACAGCTTTTTGCAGTCCGTCTCTTTCAAGAGCTTTTACAGTCCCTTGAGAAAATCACTCACTAATCGTTCCGGTTCAGTGCAGTAATGAGAACACGTATTCTATTCTCGTTTGATACAACTTTGTGATTTAAAAGCTTTAGCTGATTCTCTCGTTCTTGATTTTCAAAGTTGGTGAAGCATGTTCTTCAGCTTTTCATCCCTCCTATTTATAGTTGGGTTGAAGTTGAAGCACGTTGTGAGATAGCATTTAGGAGTCGTCAACAAATAAGTCATGATCGACATTCAGCCACCTACTGAAGTCTAAGACTTATGAACGTATTTAATATCCGAGAATAATAGCTCATTGGTGCCCCTCTCTCATCATGAGAATCAATGACCAAACTCGCAATATATGGGTTTTATTTATTTACCGTCTAACCGGATGCCAACTATCACCATGGTAAATAAATAATATGCCTAGATAGAGTACCATGTCAAACATTTATTCCACAAATAAATATTTGAATACAATACTCTCATGTACAGTCAAGTAAATACGTCCCCTATTCATTTCATCCTCGACTCTTCATGTACCGGCCATTTATTAGCTTTACCCAACATGGATATGTCCGGTCTTGCAGCAGTTCACACTGTGCCTTTGTTTATTCCCTTTTCAGCTTGGCTCGACTTCAAGTGGCTCTAACTGGCAGCCTTGTATTTAATGATCATCAGAAGTCTTCATATTGTCGCGCTTGAATAATTGAATCTGTCCAGTGTGGCACTTCCGTTATCATGCAGTCCGATCTCGCATGTACTTCCGATATGCAGTCTTGATCCGGTTTCATCTTGCGGTGTCGCTTTGCTGGCCTGTTCCAGTTCCATCCTTCTTTTAACCGGTATCTTATTTAGTTAAGTTCAATCACCAAACTACAAATCTGAATAACTAAATGACGATTCTATGATGATGTTGTAAATTGGGGTGAAACTAACGAGGTTGTACACTGTACTTGTATGCATTATTACTACCAAGATTTATGGCAAAGAGAATCACGTGAAAATTGGTTTAATATTATTGTTTAATACTATTATATATATATATATATATATATATATATTATATATATAAAAAACATGGGCGGCGAAATTGTATATTACTAAACATGAGTATGTTGACATAATAATGCACCGTCCAATAAATACTAAATTGATTTTCTTTCTATTATTGATTTGACTAAAATATAAATGAAAATGAGAGGAGAAATTCATTTTTTAACACGATAGTCTCAAACGTGAACAACGATAGACAAAACTAAATGTCCAACATGATACTCTCAATCGAATATGCATTAAAAGACGAAATCTACACGGGAGAAACCATCAACTAAGAACTAAAGAACAAAATCTTGATGGAAAACAAGTGTTAAAAAAGTGAGAAGGAAAAACTGAAGAAGTATTACACATCGAGTCTAAAATTCCACAATTCAACCCAAATATTTGATATTCTTAACTCAAAATTATCTTTTTCGAGAAAAACGCTTCCACAAAGGGATAAAACAGTCACAAAGCTAAGGGGAAAAAAGATGTTTTCCTCCCAAACCTTATAAAAATGGTGAAAAGAATGGAGGACAAAAGCATGTTTTATTATTAGGGTTTTTTAGTTAGTTTGTAGGGCGCGGAGAAGATGAAAAGCATACGTACGAAATGTAAAAAATTAGTAAAAATCGATGTGACTTGCGAGTTTACGGATTTGGACATTGTCCAATGATTAAGAAAGTTATCGAGGAGGCCCTCGTGCGATATAGCCAATAATACTGATTAGATAATATAAATATAATAAGGCAATAATTGTACGAAATGGTACTGTACTAGTGGCTATTTATGATAATTAGGTAGCCCAGCGTGGTCCACAATATATATATATACAAATATATATATATATAATATATATATAATATATATATGAGAATTTTATGGTGCTCACCTTATGTGGAGACTTATGTGGGCACCTAGTGATGTGGCACCGATTCGTGCCATTTCAGCGTCCACATCGACATCTATGATTATGTCGTCTCAATAAACACCTTCTAGGCGCAATTAATCGACATTTCGGATGCTGATGTAGCATATTGAGTCCTACATAATATTTTACGTATCAATGAAATATATCGCGTCAATATGTCACATCAGCATCCGAAATGTCGATTAATTGCGCCTAGAAGGTGTTTATTGAGACGACATAATCGTAGATGTCGATGAGGGACGTTGAAATGGCACGAATCGGTGCACATCACTAGGTGCCCACATAAGGTGCTCACATAAGGTGAGCACCATAAAATTCCTCTATATATATATATATATATATATATATATATCGTAATGAGGAATTACCTTGTTGGTAATATTTTACCAGAATCTTTAAAATCTTGTAGCAACTATCAACTATGTGAGCCAATGACCCCTTAGCCCTAAAGTTCACGTGACTAGGAGGTCATGGGTTTGAACCCTACCTCCACATGTCTTTGGGAAGTCTCCATGGGGGTATATCTCATGACTATCGAAGCTAAGATGGGTTTGAGACTTGTCCATTTGGCCCCGAGAATTAGTCCTACCACTGGAGTGTGTGTGGCGCAAATAGCCCTCGCCAAGTCTGTAGGGCAGTTAAAAGAGCCCACAGCTGGCAGGGGCTAGCCCATAGACAGGCTTTGTGGGATACCTCAGGATAAAAAAAACTAGCAACTATGTGACTGCAGTGGCGGAGCCAGAGCAATCAATAAGTGGGTCCAGCCTAATTGGACCCCACACCTTATATTTTTATAATTTTTCAATGGGGTCCCTATAGTATAAAATTGTTCAATTTTAGTCCCTCACCAAAAAAATTGCACTATATTGCTACTTAAAAAAAATTCCAGTGGGGTCCAAGGACCCCACTGGTCCTCAGGTAGCTCCGCCTATGTGTGACGGTATGCAAATACATAAGATTTGATGTCCACGATTGTGTTATTTTCTACAGAGTATATAAGTTTGTTACGACGGGCGACTGACTTACAATATTTAGAAATATAAAGTCAGCGACTTTGTGTAATTCGCTCATCATATCATATATTGTGAAACATTTCTTAGTTCAATATTATCATGACAAACATATATCGCGGAACATAATTATTGATGTGGCGGTATTTTGCAAAGGAATTCATCTGCTGATAAACCGGTTGAGATCACATATTCTACTCTTTGTATTCCACTCCGTATTCCAACGAACGAAAATCGTTACACCTCCCCCCTCTAAGTGTTAAAAGACCCGTAAACATCATTACACGTATGAATTTCATTACAACAAGTGTTTAAAACAAAAAAAACTCATTATTGCATATTTTTCTATTTAATATATAATACTGATTTTCTACACCATATTAGAAAAATACGTAATAATGAGTTTTTTTAAACACTTGTTGTAATGAAATTCATAGGTGTAATGATGTTTAAGGGTGTTTTAAACACTTGACGGGGGGAGGTGTAACGATTTTCGTTCGTTGGAAGAAGTGGAATACAAAGAGTGGAATATGTGATCTCAACCATTTACCCGCGTTGTAAGAAAGTGAAACTTGGTAATTTATTGATTGGCAAGGTTAGTGAATATGCAATTAAAAATGAGTTAATTATGATTCAGGCCCTAATGAAGTTTTAAAATCGAGTCAGGCTCTGTCAGAGAAAGCAATTAGTTTTAAGGACCCGATTTCTGCATACCACTTTATTGCTCAGCAGTACCAATTCTTTGTTCTGGAGTACCACTAGTTTGTTATGCAGTACCACTTAATTGTTATGCAGTACCACTTCGTTTGTTCTGCAATACCACTTCATTGTTACCGCAGAAAAATGAAGAGGTACTGCAGAACAACGAAGTGGTACTGCAGAACAATTAAGTAGTACTGCATAACAAAAAAGTGGTACTGCAGAACAAAGAAGTGGTACTGAAGAACAATGAAGTGGTATGCAGAAAATCGGGTTATTAAAACAAATTGTTTTTTCTGACAGGGTCCAATCCTATTTTTAAACTTGTCTGAGGCCTGAATTGAAAAAGCCCATTAAAAATTGTTTTGCTTTATTATTGCAATTTTCCTTTCCTGGTTGTCTCTCGTCATCACATCATGTTTTAAACTGCACTAATATTAATTATTCAGAAGGTTGATTAGTGAGTGTTTAAAGTAGAAGAGATTCGTGTGTTTACACATTTTTCCGACACAGTTAGGTAAGATGATTTTACGATTTACTTTACCTTAAAAAAACGATCAGAGACCCAATAAATCAAACCGATAAAGTAGTGGTCTTTTTCTTGTTATCAAATATAAGTATTTTTAGCACGCCCTAAGTGCGTGCAATAAAATAAATTGATTACGATTGAGTAGTTTTATAAGTAATATACTAAAAATAGAAGTTGGTAGTTATTATGAGGTTACGGAAGTGCATGGTTTAATAAGTTTTTTATTTTTTTAAAATAAATAATGTAGAAAATATATGATTGGTTAATTGAGACATACCAAAATGACAGTTTTTATCCATCATAAACTCAAAAGAGTATAGATATTCAAAATTAATATAACTAACCCAATTTACATTTTTTTTTCTTTCTATAACTATAATAATCTCAGTCCCAATCCAACTATTTAAAAGATAAAGAACAGTTTTCTTTAACAACAATCAAAATTTTATGGTTTTTAAAGCAAGTAAATCATACTCCCTCCGTCCCAAACCATTTTATACATTTTACTAAATCGGGCATCCCACATCTTTTGTACATTTTCTTATTTAGCAAAAAACCTATCACAAACAACCATTATAATAATATTACATATTCTTAAAAGACGTGTTAAAATATACATTTTTTACCTTTTAATTGTACTTATATTAAAATATTAGTTTCTTATTCCGACTAACTCCCAAATGTCCAAAAACATTCTGGACGGGGGACTACATAATATGATGCAATATTCCAACTGTACCTTTCCTCTATTTATAATATTGTGTGTGCTCGTCTTTCTATACACACACTTTTATATATATATATATATATATATATATATATATATATATATGTATTTAGGGTTCTTTCCCTGGTCGTCGTCCTACTCCTCCCACCTCAGAAGCTCTCTATTACTTCTCAAACGCTAAAATCTTCAGATATTCTTCGCTTTATGGTGTTTAAGTATTTCGATCTTCTGTTTTAATTCATCGAAAACACACACACAAAGTCTTCAACACAAAACTCAGTCTACGTTTTTCTGGGTTTCATCACCATTTCAATAAGTATTCAGCAGCGATAACCATGTTTTCTACAAAGAGTGATGATCTCCTTTGCTCTTCCATGAGCCCTATGACAGTATCTTTGACGATCTGCTCAGAGATTGTCAAAATAATAATTCTGAGTGTAACAACGAAAGAGATGAAGCTCCTAATTCAGACAAGGTTATTAGCAAGAAGAGGCAAAGGAAACAACCTTTTTCTGGTTCATCTAAAGAAGAAGAAGCAGCAGCAAAAGCCAAGTTTGAGGATGGCAGCAATGATATTAAAAATAATGTGTCCAAGAAAGTTGTTCACAGAGAAATTGAGAGGCAAAGAAGGCAAGAAATGGCTTCACTGTATGCTTCCCTCAGATCCTTCTTCCTCTCGAGTATATCAAGGTATACATACATATACCCAAAAGTGGTAAAATAAATAATAAATTGCTTCCATTTTTATTTCTTGCTGTAGATTATTAATCGATTTCCTCGCAACTTTATACTGAATTGATTTTCAAACTGTAGGGCAAGCGTTCGATATCTGACCACATGCACCAGGCGGTGAGTTACATAAAAGATATGCAGAAGAAAATCCAAGAAATGCAAAAGAGGAGAGAAACGTTATCGAAGAGATCTTCCATTGAAAGATCTTCGTCGGGTTTATTAGGTATGTTTTAACCGAGGAGAAAGAGATTCAGCCATTATTACTGTGAAGGTGAACCCTGCCTGATTGGTCTTGAGATTATTATCTTAGTAATTATGAGATGTAAGAACAGCAATGAATTCTTCCCTCTCTCGAAAGTGTTTGTTGAGTTAGTCCAAAGAAGGCTCAACGTCGTGAGCTGCGACTCTATGAGATTCAATGATCACAAGTTCGTCCACAAAATTGAGATTGAGGTTAGCACAATAATTTATGTATGTATATATATATGCTAATGAATTCGATAGGTTCTCGACATATAGTGTCTGATGTTTGTTGCAGGCTGATGAACTCATGCGTAATATGGACCCATCTGAGCTTCAAGACAAGTTGAATGATGTGATGAATGAATAATAATCGAGATTATTGTTACTCCAATGTTCATATATTGGATTGGATTGATGTAATATACGAAATGTGTGCGCTTAAAAATACTATAATTACGGCAAGAGTATATTATTGCAATAGATGGTCATTGCGCCCAAACTAAAGATGTTCTAAATGAGAGGAATGTCTATGGATTCAAATGCCTTCTCATGGATTCATTCATAGAATCCCCACCCCTTATAGTTTTTAGTATGTAAGCTGTTTTTAACTTTTAAGAGTAAAGAGCTTAGCTGTGACAAAGGACAGAAAAAAGATGGGTCCTACTATTCACACCCCCTGTATACCTCTTTTTTACACCCTTGTTGAGAAATACATGATATTTGTAAAAGTAATTTTATCTAACCACATGAATTCAACAATAAATAATTTACAATTTATTTTTATATCATAAACAATATTACTTAAGCTATTATATCAAATTCACATCTATATGAATTAATTCCGTTATATATCTTATATTAATTGTTGAACTTAACTTTAAAGATATTAATATTTTAAATTTATCGATCTTAATATTGTAATTTATTGTAAGAAAAACATCAATACAAAATAAATACTCTTATCAAATACTGTATACATATAAACAGAGATAAATAATTGTCGAACAGATAATTTTTACAAAGTATTACACGATAGGAAAAATTGTATTATCGACAAAAAAAATAAATTTTATTACTACATTATTTAGGGTAAATACAATTCAACTTTGTTACACTTTTTCAATATTAAATAGCACACTAATAAATTTCAAAATTAATTTGACCTCATCACTAAAATTATACAATCCCCGCGTCCATATTAGGAAATACAATCATGTCACCACACAGATGAAGCAACCATGGCCTAAGTATACTTTTATTGCAGTATTTAATGGTTGATTCTATTTCCTTAATAATAATTCTATTTACCTTATCTATTGTAGTATTTAATAAGGGGGTGTAAATAGAAAATAAGGGGGTGCCAATAGAATTACCCAAAAAAGATTAGGGTTTAAATTGTCAACGTGCTTATATTTGACTCAAATGTATGCATGCATAATAAACTATGCTATACTCAATAACTCTTCTTTTGTTTTTTAAACTGACTTTGGAGAAATGACAATTTTTCTATCTGAACAAATTTAATTACAGTGCATAGGTGCGTGGAGTTCGGTCGGTTCCTTACCATGTGTATTAGTGACCAACTATAAAAAGCTTACTTTGTGTAGCTACACACATATTTTATAGTCACTATAAAAAGCTTACTTTCTGAAACTCAATTTGCCGTATTTTGGGGCATTTTCGTTTCAGGTCTCATGTTAAGTTTCATTTAGCTTTTAGGATCCAGTCAGAAATTTAATAGTTTTAAGGAACTGATTTACGCAGAAACAATTTATTGTTCTGCAATACCACTTCATTGTTCTTTAGTACCACTTCATGAATCTACAGTACCACTAGTTCTGGAGTACCACTTCACTGTTCTGTAGTACAACTTCATTGTTTTTTAGTACCACTTCAACATGCTGGAATAACAGAAAATGATCATTTGATACCAGTTCATATACACTGCGTAACAGCTGCGTACTTTTAGGCAGTTTTTTAAAAAGCGGTTTGTCGCGCGCTTCAAGGCGCGTTTTAGCGCAAGAGTTCTCTACAACGCTAAGACGCGTTAAAAAAAAGCGTATGAAAATTACTATATTATTATTACGTGGAAGAGGGGAAGAGAAATGTGATTGGCACGTACGGTAGCGAAAGACGTCTGACACAAGTGGACATATATTATTTGTTTTTCATTTTTTAAACTTATTATTACCTTCACAAAATCATCCAAAATCGATATTTAATGTAACTTGCGTGATAAAAATAAATTAATTTATCTAATTTATTCTTTGTTTAGCAACGATCATAATGACATGCATATCGTATATTTTTTATATCAATATAATTTTTGATAATTATAAGAATCATTTTAATAGAATTATTTTAGTTGGACTAATAGTAAATTGAAACAAAAGATTTCAAGCGATATGAGTCCCTATTTTATTGTTTGGGATTCTATAAACTTTTTAATATGATATTCATATATATTTGAATTTTAGATTTTAATCAATCATTTGTACCTTAGTTTTTATTGCATTGGTTTATATTTATTATATATTATATTATAATGACATAAAAAGTGACCATATTTATATTTATTATATATTATATATAATTATTGTATTATATCTAGCTTATCGAAATACCCACGCAATCGCTACGCTATTTACGCTACGCGCTACCGACACTAAAACACGACACACTACGCTTTGCACTTTTTAAAACATTGTGTTAGGTCATTATCTCTAAATTTATCAAAATGGGTCCTTTAAACTATTTTTTTCCGATAAGGGCCTGAACACTAAATTAAAAACCCTGATTGGGGCTTTAAATCAATTTGCCGTATTTTATAATTAACGCAAAGGTGTTTAACAGTACAGAATCGCAGGAGAGATCATGCGAGAAGCGAATATATTATAATTTATTGTTTTTACGTACGATGACATAAATAATTTATTATTTTTACGTACCATAAGATAAATATTGATTATGCAACTTGCAAGATATGTTAGTTTAATCAATTATACAATATGTAATGTAAGCATATATTATATGAAAGTTTCTTTGAAAGTGAAGTATTTGTGGGAGAGAAGTTTCCTCATAAGTAGAAACCTACGGTCAACAAACCTATCACATATATACGTAGTAAAAACAAAGTCAATTAAAAGGGAGAAAGAGATTAAAAATATCGAATCTCAAGATTATGCTGGATAAAACATCTATCATCAATAACATCTCTCTTAATAATCGACTTGCTACATGATCTCCAGCTGTAATCTTTAGTCAACAATCACGGTAAATTAATTCATTAATAAACAATGAGATAGAGCATCGTCAGTCTTGAAATGATTGTAATTAATTGAAAACTGTAATAATCCTTTCCCAGTAACATTTTTTGAAGATTATGTTGCAAACTTATGATGAAAATCTCGCTGACCGACTCACAAATGGTTAGTTATTTTCTTTGATGGGCTCTAATTAAATCCTCAACTATTCGCCCCTTTTGGATGGATCAAACCATTTAACACACAAACACACACACAAATAATTATGTTAGATGGACAACCAAGATTGAAAAACTATATTCTTGGGTCAAAATTAACATTTCTTCAAGTAGTTGATCATGGAAAATAATCAAAGACAAACCCTTGTCCTCATTCATTGGAGATATATTCCATCTTTTTCGTCTAAACATTCCTATATTATGCATACGAAATTGCCCAAACACTGCTGTACTGTAAAAACAACCCTTGCCCTCAATATTTACATCTTTCTTTAGCCCTAAGAAGTGAGTATTACTACCATTGGAAAGATTATACATACCACTCTATTACATGAAAATACACCCATGATCTTTACTTACGCTTTGTCTTCATGCTTTCCCTCGAAGATCCACTTCGAAAAAAACACGAGAGTGTTCATATCAGCCCTGTAATGCTTCTGCGTAAACTCGAGCAACCTTCGCCAAGTAAAGTCGGGACAAAGTCTAGGGTTTTCGCAGTCCACCAAACAGTTCGGCGGGCAGACACCCCTATCCTTCTTAGGACATAGAAAAAAGGCGAGCGATTTCCTCACAACCTTATCGTTCACCACCGCCCTATGCAAACAGCTCTTGTAAATCCCATTCGTTAAGGCGTATCGTAGAAGAACAAGATTCGATATTACATATCATATCATGTAATAATACTAAATTTTGTAGGGTTGTGGTAATTGAAGATATAAATGTGCCTAAGAGGGGGGTGGGTGAATTAGGCCTATAGAAATTTGCTTCTTTTCACAAATTCTAAGTGTAGTGACTTGGATATGCCTATCGATGCTTGTGACGTGTATGCCTGATATATCCTAGTTCGTCGGATGTGTTTCGGGTCTGTCTCATTGTGATAAAGAAATAACTGAAAAGTAAATGCGAGACAAGATTTTATAGTAGAGGTATATCCCCAACTGGGATTTACTCCTCTCCTTGGGGTTTGCTCCCCAAGAGTTTAACACAGTCACTATAATGCACCGTGGGTGGATACAAAACTGATTGGTTAGCCCAATACACAACCGAAACAAGTCGAACACTAGCCACTACTAGGTTACCACACGCCGAGTTTCGTTCCTCGGAATCTCCTTGATCCGACAGACACAGCTCGCTACCGAAGGGCCCCGGAACTCGTCCTTCCCTTCACGTGTGCGTAAACGTCGACCTTGCCTCCTTGGTATTGCTCACGTCCGAAGACCACACGTCCGAAGACAGAATATATGGAGGGGATGATGGAATAACCGGATAAATCACTCGCTCAGTGATGGATATGCAGGTTAACGCTCAGTAAGGCAGAAAGCTATCGCAAGTGAATGGCTCAGGAATCTCTTAGTGTCTTTCCGCTCAAATATCTCTCGTAGGCTTATGTTCGCAAATTCTAAGTGCCTTGAAATTATGAAGTGTAGCTCATATATAAACCTTTTCAATCAACACTTCACATGGAAAAATCATATCATATAATAATCACCAAATCAAGCATAGTTTCCATGTAATTTTCGAGTCAATCATACCATATAAATCATGAGCTTAATAAATCATCATAACGGTCATATAGCTCATTTACGCATGATATATTCCATATAAAGACTCAATTTCGTTCTCATGCATATTCAATCACTTCGCATATATTTACCATGTCAGGACTTCCATAAGTGATTCCCTGCTATCTGTTTCTAGTGTAAATTAATGCAGATTAACTTTCCAAATATGGCACACAAGATAGCATCATATCAGCACGTCTTCCATGTACAGCTCATAGTATTAGATCAATATAATTACCATGTTTAGCACGCAAATCAGATCAGAGCATACTTAATTCGCTTTATCATATCATGGCAGGACTTTCCTTATTTCATAGATCACATTCGTTTATAGCCTATACCACATAATAGCACCTTATCCCAAAGTCAATCTAATCAAATCTTCCCTAAATATAATATCCAATCAGCATAAGGAAAGATATCAATTTAATATCTCACATTAAATCAGTGGAGAGCATGCACATAATCGTAGATGTGATTTTCGTCAGGAATAAACATGTATCAATGGATATATCACTTTCCATATATAAACAGCATATTTTCCTTTTATAACTCAGTAGGATATCTCATGCATTATTTTCATACATAGCACAGTACGATATATCCTATCACATGGGCTGTCTATAACATGCGATCACATGGTCTCATCAACCAATCACAAAATCATATGCGAATCAAATATTCAACACTTAAATCAATTTTTAGCTCATAATCAATGCATGTTCGTTATCATGAACTTAGACGTTATATTATCACAAATCGAATGCTTAATTTATAGACCTAACGTCGTTACAATTACATCGTTCATCAAAACCACTACCCGCCTTGCCAAAAAGGTCAACATTCTCCCCCTTTTTGATGATGACATGTAATTGATGCAGCACGTAAGCATGTAAGCATATTCAATTTCGCAAGTCCTAGTGCATATGTCTAAGTGTTCCATAATTGCAAAACAGAGCATATGATATTTCCTAATCACATATGATACATATTTGCTCCCCCGCCTAAGTGCAGTTATCTATATGACATGCAAAGATATATCATAATTTTGCCCCCCTGTCTAAGTGCGGATATATCCTGTCATTTTCTATGTTATATCCTAAGTGTAAATTTTTGAAATTACCCGTGAGTGTGCTCCCCCTGCCTAGTGCGCGTTTTCCAAGCATGATTCAAGCAATCACATAATCATCGCAGCAGGCACTTAGCACTTATCAAAAAATCTCACACAAGTCAATTTGCATAGTTAAGTATCAGTGTCTCACTATAATGGAGCATAAGATCAGATAACGCAGTGTAAGATCAACACATATATATCCAGAGATCAGAGCAAAATATTAAGCATTGGAGATATATCATATCAGCAAAATATTATATAGATTAGGTTCAACGAGCTTCCTTACACACCAAAATACTAGACGCTCAACGCCTAAACTTACCTTACTACTCCCCTTCATTATCAAAAAGGCGGGAGGGACACCTAAAAACGGAACTTACTGAATATCCTAAAAGCAGCTAAGAGCAGAACTGAGCATGAGAGGCAGCCTACTGGCTAGAAGAGGATTCAGAAACGGCGGATTTAGGAAGGGACTTCTTGACCAGCTTGGAGAGCTTGGAAAGTTTCAGCGACAGTTCGGTATACTGTTCTTTGAGCTTGCGGAAACGCTTCTGATTATCAGCTTTGATATCGGAGATATCGCGGCGCAACACGGAGATTCCTGTCTTCCCGACGCTGAGCTCATCTTCGTAGTCCTCGTCGTCGTGCTCTTCACCTTTGCCTTTCCCTTTGCAGCAGACCGCTTCTAGGCGCTATCCACTGACCTACCTTCCTTTGCTTGAACCAACATTGCTCTTTGTATGGTGAATACCCATTCGCTTCAAGGTCACAAGGTCCACTACATGGACAGCTTATCTTCCCAAGCCGGCGGCAGAATAATACCCTCGCACTCGAACCAGTGAGTGAGTAGCATTCCATAGGGCAGCGCCTTGTCTTTTCTCTCGATGGCCTGAATCATGTGCTTCATGACGATATATCCTAGGTTGATGCGATTCTGGGATATCATGTATACGCGAAGGTGCTCATGAAGTTCATGGTGGTCGAGTGGCGCCACGGCCTATTTTCGCACTCCAGAGGGTCATGTAAGCAATTTGTGCAGGAAGAAAAAGTCGATAGAGAGCTGGTTCAGGGCTTCTCCGTAGGAAAAACGAGGTTTGGGCGGGTATTCCAGAGCGTGCGGAGGACATCACTGAGATCAAACTCATCCGCGGGCACCAATCATCATGTCGTTAATGACAGAGGACGTCATCAGCAACCCCCAACATGGCATCATAGTCTTAGTGGTCCATTCAATTTTGCGGCCGAGAATATAGGAGAGAATGTGATATGCCCTTCGAACTCTTCGTAGTCGAAGTTTGCATAGAAGAGCTTGACCACCTCAGGATAGTAGGGCGTTGTTGATGCTGAGAAACTGCTCCATCCAAAATCCTTTAACCAAGTGATAACCGTTCCTTCAGGCAGGTTGTCGAAAGCAACTCCCCGTCCTCTGGCAATATACCGGTTGCTGAAACTCTTGTAGATGGTTCAATTGCGCTCCTCCAAAAAGAGGGCTTCAACAGGGAGGTTTTCAGGAGTTGGGATCGTGGAGGCAATTTCTGAGTTCCTCAGAAACTTCTTCAGGGATCTCGGAACTTGAGGCAGGCTTTTCTTATTCGGGTGACTTTGCGGGGTACCGGTAGGGGTGAGGCTGGATCTCTTTGTCTTCTTCTTCTTTTCTTGACAGGTTTGGCCGAGAGGAAATCTTTTCAGTGGATTTCGTTTTGGAACGGGTTTTGCGAGCAGAAGGCGATGAGGCTGAGGCTTGTTCTGGTGATTTAGAAGGAGATTCAAGTGGGGATTCATCAGACGTGGGTTCCTTGCATTTTCGGGAGGATTCTTTGGTGGCTGCCTTGGGTGTGGATGTTTTAGCCATTTTCAGAAGTTAGGGTTATATAGGAAGTTTGGAGAAGATGAATGAGTTGATGAAGATGAGGACGGTTCTGAATTTTTAAAGAATAGGGTCGTTTTATTTTAGGAAGAGATAAGATGAAATTAGAAATTTGAAATTGAAATTTCGAGGTTGGAAAGTGGAAAACTATCAGAAATATCGAGCTGATTTGACAGGATCTCTTAATTATGGAAGGGATTTGACTGGGCTGAATAGGAATATATTTTAAAAAATGAGTTCCCTAAAATAACTGAACGGCTGGAAAGATATCTACGAATTCCTTCCTAAAATAACCTGATCACATTCAAAGACAGATCAGAAGATCGGATATTCCTAAAATAACTAGATAGCTGAAGGAATGTCTCGGAATGGGATAACTACGAATTTTTTCCTAAAATACGAAGACCACACTTAAGGAAAAATTCTATAAGATCCATGGAAATATTTCAAGGGCTGAATGAATTTCTTAAGATAGAATAACTACGAATTTCTACCTAAAACAGAATAACCTAGAGTAAATGACAGAATTAGGCAGATTTACTAACCTTATTTAACTCAATGATTCCCAATCGATCACGGATGTCGCAGAATCTCGCCTCAATTAGGGGCTTCGTGAAGATATCGGCAAGTTGATCATTTGTTCCTACGAATTCCACACTGATATTCCCCTTATGAACATGGTCTCGTATAAAATGGTGTTTGAACCTCAATATGTTAGTACGAGAGTGATGCACGGGATTCTTAGTAATACTAATGGCGCTAGTGCTATCACACATAATATGAATTTTGTCATAACCTAACCCAAAATCACTAATGGTTTGTTTCATCCACAGAACTTGTTGACACAATTCCTAAGGCCATATATTCAGCTTCGGTTGTGGAGAGGGCGACAGCATTTTGCTTTCTACTAGACCAAGTTACCAGGGAATTTCCAAGTAATTGGCAAGTTTCACTAGTACTTTTTCTATCTTCCCTACAGCCGACATAGTCGGCATCGGAATATCCCATTAATGGGAATTCATCCGTATGAGAGTACCACACCATATTGACAGTACCTTGATATAGCTAAGTATACGCTTAACTGCGGTCAAGTGGGATTCCCTAGGTCAGACTGAATCTCGAACACAAACAAACAGCAAACATGATATCAGGGCGACTATCAGTTAAGTAAAGAAGGCTTCCGATCATACCTCGATATTCTGTTTGATCAACTGGTGTACCTGATTCGTCACTGTCTATTTTGGTGGTCTGGTGCATGGGAGTGGAAATTGCTTTGGAATCGTTCATCCCGAATTTTATCAGTAGTTCCTTACTGTACTTCGTCTGGGATACGAAAGTTCCATCGTCAAGTTGCTTTATTTGCAACCCAAGGAAGTAGTTCAGCTCACCCATAAACTCATCTCAAATTCCTTCTGCATAGACTTAGAGAATTCCTCGCAAAGAAGGATATTAGTACTACCAAATATGAATCATCAACGTATATTTGAACCAGTATCATGTGATCACCTTCATACTTAATAAACAGCGTGTTATCAATAGTTCCAGTCGAAAATCCTATGTCAATCAAGAACTTACTTAGCCTTTCATACCATGCCCTAGGTGCTTGCTTTAAGCCATATAATGCTTTATTCGACTTAAAAAACATGATTTTGGAAAATCTTCCCAAGCAAAGCCCGGTGGTTGTTCTACATAAACCTCTCATTTATAAGCCATTTAAAAGTGCACTTTTTACGTCCATTTGAAAAAGTTTGAAACATTTAAAGCATGCATATGCAAGTAAGACACGTATAGACTCTAATCTAGCTACCGAAGCAAAAGTTTCATCGAAATCAAACCTTCCTCCTGGGAATAACCTTTTGCAACTAACCTCGCTTTGTTCCTTGTGACATTACCATGTTCGTCGAGTTTGTTGCGGAAGACCCATTTGGTTCCTATGATGGATTTGTCATCGGTTTTCTCCACAAGTGTCCACACTGGCTCTTTTCGAACTGAGATAGCTCATCTTCCATGGCAGAGACTCAGGATATATCATCTAGAGCTTCATGAACTGTCTTTGGTTCCATCATTGAGAGCAGTACATCATGAGATTCCTCCGTATCTTGATTTCAAACAGTTGCTCGAGTTTTGATTCCAGATCTGATATTTCCTATCACTTGATCTGTTGGATGACTGGAAGCATGTTTCCATTTTCTAGGTTGTAGCTCATCAGCTTCCGATTCCAGTGTCTCAACATTTTCATCCCTCACTATCTTTAGTATCCTGTAATTCTGCACAGGGCAAATCTGTACCTTCCTCATCAGTAGCATCTGCGTTAGGTATCTCATCAGAAGTAAGATGTATGGATTCCTGAACAGTCAGCTTCCTTTTATTGTAAACACGATATGCTTAGAGTGGAGACTGTAACCAAGGAATATCCCTTCATTTACCTTAGAGTCAAATTTTCCTCTCTTGTCTCTATCATTTAAGATAAAACATTTACATCCAAATACGCGAAAGTAACCTATATTTGGAGTTCTAACATGCCAGATTTCATAAGAGGTTTTCTTTAACATCGGCCTAAGGAAAACACGATTTGACACATAACAAGCTGTACTAACAGCTTCCGCCCAGAATGTGTAGGAAATCATACTCATGTAACATAGACCTAGCCATTTTCTGTATACCCTATTTTTACGTTCAACTACGCCATTTTGTTGGGGAGTTATAGGGCAGAGAAGTTATGACTATATCCATACTGATCACAGAATGATGCAAATGATTTAATATCAAATTCCAGTCCGTTATCACTGCGTATCCTACATAATTTTCAAGTCTCTTTACTAGCGATGCAAAGTTATCTAGTGCCTCATTCTTATGTGCAAGGAATATCACCCAAGTATACCTGGAGTAATCATCAACGATGACAAAGGCATATCTTTTACCTCGCAGAGACATCATCTGAACCGGACCAAAAAGGTCGAGATGCAGCAGTTCCAGAGGTCTGGATGTGGATATCACATTCTTTGCCTTGAACGATGTCTTGGTCTGCTTGCCCATTTGGCATTCCTTGCATGTTTTGTCCTTGACGAACTTTATGTCAGGAACACCTCGTACCAGTGCATTGCTTGTGATGTGAGATAGTAATTCCATGTTGGCATGTCCTAAGCGTCTATGCCATAACCAGGGTGTATCCTATGTAACAGCTAAGCAGT
>JAPQWV010001582.1:0-81252 GCA_027422505.1 Craterostigma plantagineum
TAGGTCCACTGCCTATCGCACGTTGGTGATAGTAATTAGGTATTTCGTTTTTTTTATCACTTGTCGCACTTTCATTCACACACCACGGTCGATCAGTATGCTAAACCAAAAATACGAGCGGGTATGCAGCAGCCCAGTTTAAGGCATTAAAACTCCCACAGGCAAGAGACGGTCGCTCTCCTCACGATCTACGTTGCCGTAGAATGAAGCATATTCTTTGAAAATAGCTCGGGCTACAACATCGAAGGAGACCTGGGACTTATTAGAGAAAGTGTACGAGAACGATGATTGCACAAATCAAGTTTAGCCACAAAATCAGGGTGAACTTGAGAATCGAAATATGATTGCGATATCAAGTTCTCCGAGGACGAGAAGGAAAAAGAGAGGCAAGAGGACTTCCAAATAGAAGACGTCCACGTACAAGAAGATGGTGACGCAGAGACTGAGCGTAATAGAGATCACGCTGAGTTGGCGTTGGAAAAGAAAGAGGAACCACCCACCTTACACCCGAGGAGGAGATAGAAGGTGAAACGTTAACGGCGCAAGCCGATAGTGAAAGAAAATGGAGGAAGAATCTCCAAAGACCGAACACACGTGGAAGAAGAAAAAAAAGAAAAGAAGAGCTCCAAAGGAAGAAGAGCTCGGAAAAGAGGAGGCATATGAATAAAAGCCGCCACGACAACCACCTGAGAAAGTCGAGGAGATCGACAAGAAGACATCGAAAAATGCCGATGAAATGAAAAATAAGGCAGACGACGAATGCACACGTTGGCGGACGAAGTTAAAGATAATATCCAAGAAGTGAATGAGAAAGCCATAGAGACACACGAGACAGTGTCTGAGAAAGGCGGTGAGGCGGTTGAAGAGACAACCAACAGGCTGAAGAAGCCATACGAGGTGAGACGCAGGAGCGCGATGAGATGGACGAGCATGAAGCCATGACGGATACACTGCAGCTGACTACTGATGAAGTCAGTAAACAAGGATTGGAGAACCTACCGAGGCCAGACCTAATAAAGAAGAACATGCTCACGAGGAAAAAGTACGGGAGATAGACAAGTAAGTGAAAGCATGAATCGAGGCGAGGAACAAACTCGAGGACTACATGAATAGCTTGAAGGCTCAACGACAAGAACTATACACTAGAAGTAGAGGAGAAAGATGAGGTCGAGACGGCAACAAAGGAGGCCCCTGAGCAGGTGGTCGATAATCAATTAAAGAAAAAAGTGATCAAGGACAACCGCCACAAAAGTTGCGAAGGTCGCCATATTATCGATATGTTCATGAACAATGAGGTGGAGAAGTACAAGACTATCTCCGTAGAGATGATCAACGAGAAGCAACTTGTTAAGGAGCATGCAGAAGCCAACACACCCAACTTTAACTACGAGGAGACAAGCATGAAGGATACGTTTATATAAAATTATCAAAGTGCTTGTTGGTTTAGTGGTTAGGAACACTAAGTATTAGCTGCTGGTCCTGGTTCAAACCCCATGCCCTAGTTTTTTTGTTTTTTTTTACTTACTTTATGTTAATGATTTTAACTCTTTCTTATTTACTTTTAAAATATATATGATTTTTTTATTTTAGTTGTAATCATTCAACCTCTTTTAACTAACACGTCACAACAATTTCAAAAAATAATATTTAATTCAATTTGTGTTTTAACATATCTTTAATTATGCCTTTATCTATTATTTAATTCAATTGCATTTTAATTCTATTAGATTAATATTTGGTTAAATTTTCTTCCCTGTTATTTACTGAAAATAAGTCAATGTATATATAATTTCTTTTACATATCTCCAAAAATATTTACAATAATATCACAAATACAAATGTGTTTATATTAGAACCATTTAAAAATTTAACAACTTGGTGACATTTGATGATTTTACATTAAACATCCAAATAATATTTGACGATTTTATCAAGAATGAACAATATTTACTGTTTAGTTTAATATTTTTTCTTTTTTAAAATAAGAATCTCAGCATACTCGCTCATTTTTGTTTGCTATATAATGGGTAAATATATTCTCATTTAATTTTATCATGAACTTCTGATTGTTGGGTCGCCGTAAACGCAAAGTATACAAATATATATTACGGCACCTCGCCCTCCTCGCTAAAAATAAATATTACGGCCCCCCCAAATACAAAATTCCGGATCCGCCCCTGACGTTGACGGTCGAGCAAGATCGAAGAAGCTGACGGACAGCGAAAGCACGTATTGACGGTACGGAAGCCAAAAAGGCTTATAACATAGTTCGACATGTAAGTACTAAAACGAAGTGTGCGAAAGCGATTCTAGACGGCAAATGGCTAGCCGCGACGTACGACAGACGAAAGCATGTCAAATTTAAAGAGCGATGAAAGACCCAATTAAGGGGGAATTTGTTGATATAATCTCAAAGCATTATAAAATAAAATTAAAAATAAAATTGGAAGAAAAAAAAAGAAAAGAACCAAGAAACCAACATGATTAATGATTTAAGTCAAAACACAATATTCATGCAAAAAGATCGTGAAGCATGCCATAGAAAAAAAAATAAGCATGTACATATTGACTTTATTATTTGTAGTACTATATGATGGCATCATGGTGTATCAATGTAAGCATGGGAGAGTAACAGAGTTAAGAGATAAAAATCCACCTCGTCTTATATATATTTCTGTGAGTATACAAAATATGCTCTTCTTTCGTCGAGCACCGAATGTGCATGTGAGTGTTACCGAATGTAACAGAAAATACGAGCGATCTTAAAATATCCGAAAAGCTACAAACACGATATCATATCAACGCTTCCACAAAATAACAAAAATCTCATCAGTAGACATTTTTGCATTAGAAAAAGATACCTGAAAAGTGATCATATGTAATCACACGAGCATGTATGAAAACAGACGACTCCCTAGAACTAGAGACCAAGTGTTGTTTTCTTCCAGTGCTTTGAACTCACCATACATAGCCTGCTGCCATTCTGTTGGACCCTAGGGTTGAAAATAGTTTTTGGGTTCTTTTCCCATAGAGATATTGCAAATAATCTTCTGATACTGGTATGAAAAGTGTTGCTAAGGACAAAACCTTGGAAATTGGATATGAGGTCTTCGTCTCTGTCACTCTGTTACATAGATAATCTCTCAAGTAGGCTGGCCTCTTGGTTTGCCTTGTTGGCCTTCGGCTCATTTCTTGAGCAGTCTACTGTTGTTCACAGCCAATGCTATCTGCTGTGCCTTCACAGATTCATTTCTCTCAATGGGGAAGCCTTCATCAGCTAACAGATGGTTGTTGACATTTGAAGGGAAAATCATCCTCTTTGAATCTTACATCCTTGGACATAAACACTTCCCTTGTTCTTATATCCAGCACCTTGTACCCCTTGATCCCATTGGGATAGCCCAAGAACACACACTCACGAGCTCTAGCATCAAACGTCTTCCTACCTGCTGAGAGTGTTGAAACAAAACAAAAGGAACCAAACAACGTAGCATATTGTAGTCTATTGGTCTCCGAAACAATATCTCATAAGGACTTCTATTTCGTAGTAACGCAGAGGGTGTTCTATTAATCAAATATGGTGTTGTCATGATGCATTCAGACCAATATCTGATTGGTACTCCTGACTGCAAATATAATGCTCGATCTACGTTTAAAAAGTGTTGATGTTTTCTTTCTACTATAGAGTTTTGCAGTGGAGTTTGTACGCAGATAGGTGATGGAAAATTCCTTTACTCCTAAACAAATCAGCCATGTCAAACTCCTTAGAATTATCAGTTCTCACATATTTAATTTTACACTTGAACTGTGTTCTATTAGAACCATGAAATATGTAAGACTGTCCTAACCTCATATTTCTGCTGATCATGGAAACCCAAGTGAATCTAGAGTGATAATCTACTATGGTAATGAAGTACTGATGTCCTAACTGTGAAGCAACTTGAAATGGCCCCCATACATCGCAATGCACCAAGTCAAAGACAGAACACGCAGATTTATTATCATTAGGAAATTATATCTTTTCTGTTTGGCAACCGGGCAAATTTTAGAATAAGAGCTTACAGAATTATCATGCTCTAATGAAGATCTACGGAAGTCTATGACTTTATTAGATGGGTGACCTAACCTCTTATGCCAAAGATCAATAGACACTTTATAAGAAAAGCTGTCCTATCAGGAACTAAACTATGCAAGCAGAATCAGTTGAGTCAGCTTGCATTACATAAGCCCTGCCAACAGTTTTCCCCTGCCAATCACTCGTAGAGAATGATCCTGCCCACAAAGTCATTAGCTTGGAAAGAGAACTTATAGCCTCTATTAATTGCCAAACAGCTGGACATTAGGTTAAAATGGAACTGGGGCACTAGCAAAACATCTGTCAAAGTTATCAGCTTATTAATAGCAAATGAACCTGCTCTGTTTACTTTGATGATGGAATTATCTGGTAAAGTCACATTTGATTCATCAATCTCATGCACATCAGATAATAGATTCTCATTCCCACAAGCATGCCTAGTTGCACTAGAATCTACAAGCCACATACTTGTATTAGTCAGCTCAGGTAAATTAAAAGAGAGGCATATACCTGCTGTCGTACCTGCTAGCTTATCACTGTGTTGTGCTGATCCTTCATTGGCCATTGGCAAATTGGTCACTGATTGGTCTATAAGAGCCTTCAAGCTCTGTAACATGCAGATGTAACCTGAAGTTGGACCAGTGAATCTCCAGCACCCGAGGCAGAAGCTTGCTGATGACCTGATTGGCCTACTTCACTTGCTGTCTCCATGAAGACTTGATTCACTCTACCATTCCTGAACTTAGAACTTGTCTTAAAGCCTGGTGGGAATCCATGTATCTGGTAGCAAGTATCAACAATGTGACCTCTTTTGTTGCAATGTGTACAAAGAGGTTTCTGAGCATCTTTCCTCTAATTATAAGTGATCTTTCTGCAATGATCCGGATCTCCATTAGCTGCCAATATGGCTATACTATTAACCTGATCCTCACTTGATCTGATCAAGCCTGAGACCATTGATCTCTGTTTCTCTTCCTGAATTAGCAGAGAGAACACCTTGTTTATAGGTGGTAGGCGATCCATGAGAAGTATTTGTCCTCTGATCTGAGAATAGGATTCATTTAAGCCCATCAAGAATGCAAGAACATAGTCTTCATCCAGATGATCCTTCGGCTCTTAATTCCCACACAGGTGCATTGACAGATAGGCCAGTAACTAGATAACTCGTCCAACAGTATTTTCAATCTGGTAAAATACACAGAAATAGGATTTGTGCCCTGTGCATGATTAATAAGTTCTCTTTTCAGTTGAAAGATCCTCGGTTTGTTACTTTGCCCAAACCTCTCTTGAAGATCTATCCACGCCTCTCTTGCTGATGAACTATACAGAATACTCGCAGAAATTTTCTAGGACACCGAGTTGAGAATCCAAGAAATGATAACATTGTTATTCCTCTTCCATACACTCATCTGGTTCTGATGTGCTGCCTCATTTGAGGATTTGCAATCGGCTCTTTGAGATCTCCGTTAACGAATCCCTCTTTGTTCCTTCCTATGAGTGCTATCATCATAGCTCTACTCCATATAGCATAATTGCCCCCATCAATTGTTCATGAACCAGAATTTACCCCGAATTATCATTATTGTTCCAGAAATAGGGATCATTGATGAGGACAACTGAGCTCCCTGATGAGGTTGATGCGCAGTTGCCATGATGAATCTAGTAAATTGGAGTCGATCTCAACGATCTGGAATGACGATTCTTGTGAATTACAGCTCAAAGTTGTTCTCTGATACCATATGTCGTACATATAACAACTATCTGTCGATTACATTCTAGCAAAAACGACTACATAAAAAAACTTCAGAAATGCACATTCGATAAAACAGTTTAAAAAGAACAAAATATCATATTTATTGCGAGTAGTGGATTTATCTGTTTAATCGCTGATCACTCTGCTCCTCCCTCAGCTTACTCGCCGTCTCCTCTATTACATCGTTCAACAAAGCACACTCTCTCTTACCCGTATACGAGTACAAGATGTGGCGAGTGAATTAAATTTTTTAGGCTTGGTCTTATGAGTATACATGAGCCGAGCAGTTTTTTTTTTTTTTTTTTTTTGGAGGGAACTGAACATTTTTTTTATGTATGGAGGAAAAATTTTTCTTAACAGTTTTTTTATGTATGGAGGAAATATTTTTTTTTTTACTTCTAGCACACGTTACTGCTCACAATTGCCTCTCTCTCTCTCTCTCTCTCTCTCTCTCTCTCTCTCTCTCTCTCTCTCTCTCTCTCTCTCTCTCTCTCTCTCTCTCTCTCTCTCTCTCTCTCTCTCTCTCTCTCTCTCTCATTCTATTATGCCATGCATGTATACATATAGATATATAGTAATGAGGATAACTATGAATGTGCAGAAATGAAAAACATGCGTATCAATTTTTATAGGCTATATCTTTGACTTTGCAGCCCATTTTGTTAGTTTTCTTCCCAAGAGGTTTCCTTAGATTGTTCTCTTGATTTGTCCAAGATTCATGCGGCTTCCCTTGTTTTCTTATTGTATTATTTTTGTTATTGGTATGGACCTACCTTGAGCTTATTCAACAATATCCTACTCTACAACAGATATAACCATGAATTCATTCATCTTATACATCTATGCCTCCCCCTCCATGTATCATCTAGTGCAATTTTTTGAATCAAAGATGCATGAATAGATGATGGATGAACGACTCATACGACATACGATCGGTTTTACGTTCTTTAACGCGAGTTAGAACCATACGCACTTCGCTTGATAATCATGATCGAGTATGCATTCATTTTCCCTTGTAATGGTACTGTGATCTACAAATGAATACCAAAGTCTTATATCCCACCCCAAACTGAGCCTTAATACTACATCAAACATTAAAAAAGGGATAACAGGAAGAAAAGAAGAGCAGACTTACGAAGCAGACACAGATTTGCGTTTACTTTCATTTCAATTTATACATGTTCGTTTCTTACATGCATGTTTCATAACCTTTGCATCATCTTTCCTCTTCTGTTCTTGCCATTTCTTATTTTTTTCTTCTACAAGTTCCACTCTTTTATCGCAGCAACACAGCCACGAAAGGAGCTCTCGACGATCGCTAAGTACGTTGTCCAGGCCGATTCATTGCTGCTACATACATACCTTCGAAAGTTTTGCTAAAGTTCATCTTCTGACTATTTATTTATAGAAGAAAATATTCAATATGATCGCCTTATTAGTACATGCATCCTATTCTCGTTATTTTCACACTTCTAACTGCATCAAGATGATGCACAAAAGAACACCGTGTGTATGCAACAAACATTAACTGGTAACTACATCAGAAACAAAGAGATAACTGAACTTAACTATCTTTACAAAATCCTAATCACTGTGCTGCCATTCTTCTTATTGTTTGTCCCATAAATGCATATGATGTTTCTTTATTTTTACTTTATTAAGCAACACAGTAACCACCGGCCATTGGACCAAGTAAACTAGGGTTAGTCACACTAAATCAAGCTCGTGTTTGACAGATTCACTCAATTGATAGATATTGAGATTCACAACTATCACATATTCCTTCAATTAGCTTACACCACATAGCATTATTAGCATATGTATAAAATCTCCAAAGACTATATAGGACGCACAACGCATGAAATAAAAAAACCTGAGAATGGTTTATTAAAGACAACCACACATTGAATAATAGTCGATGAAATGAAACCAGTTGAATCAAGGAGAAAGCTAAAAAGAGTTGATATAATTTAAAAGATCGACAAGCCAATAAAATCAGCAAACCACTTCTGAGATTCTACTCATTTTGGAAGGGGAACCAAACTTTCAACATAGATCGCCGTCGAACTGAAATTGTGAATATTCCCTTTCTGAGAGTACACAAAGCTGTTATCCCGAGGATCGTATACAACTAGCTGACCCCCACGGCCCAACAGATACTTTCCGTCCAACAAGATACACAAACGATAAGCGAATGCATTATCAATCGAATAAGGCATACCAACATAAGGAATGCGAACTAATTTAGTCCAAGATTCTCTGACGCCGTACTCCCTTAGAACCCAAACATCTGCATGGTCCCTCGAATAGCTGTGTAAATAACGCAAATGCATCCTTCTAAAATTCCTATAGATACATCTGAAAAGTTATCCTCGTAATTCGGCTGTTCGATTGTTCCACAGACTTGATCGCATAAACCGAGGCTCATAATATCCCGAGCATATGATTGGTCATCCTTCTCACGTAATAGTAAAAAGTGAAACCTTCCGTCTGCAAATATCACATATGACCCTTTAACATCATCAACACTCTTCCATAATCGTTCTTTAAGCTGTATATCTTTACCATAAGCTTCATCTTAGCATCAACTTCACTAAAATACAAAAAAAGCCCAACAACCTTGTAATCGTCGTTAAGTTCATCATAACCTATGCCATATTCGGTTTTTATTGCACCATCAGTAGGAAATTCCTTTGACATTTTCGTAGAAGGGTTCCATATAAAGGTATGCTTGGGTTTATACCTGGGAAAGCCACGATGAAAAACGGTAACACATAACAACCCATAGCAAGAACCAGATATGTTATAACCCCATTCATTGTCTACGATGGGACCATTGACTGCATCAGTCAAAAGATCAACAACGACGGAACTAACTGAACCATGATGAATGTTACGGTGAATTGAATCGTACCGAACACCTAACATCAGCCTGTAATTGGAGCGATTCTCATTGGGTGGAATATTTGAGGTGGGCTTTGATGAATTTAGGCGAGGAAATCAAATCGAGCCATGATTTTGAAACGCACCTGAACTTCAATAGGGATTTTACGGACAACCTTACCAAGATTTCTTCAACGATGTCCCGAGGAATAAAGGGCATTTCTTCAATTATAATGGTTTCAATTGCGTCGTGGATGGCTTTGGTTTTCTTGAATTGATAATGTGTTGGTGTCAATGAAGCTTTGTTATTTTCCATCGGAAACGAAATAGAGATACTCGTTATAGGTTGGGCAGAAATTACTGATGAATTGATGCGATGGATGAAGAAAGAGATCGATGCGATGGATGATGATATATAATGTCTTGAGCTAGACGATAAATACGCAACTGCTCCACATAATCATGGGAATTTGCACATTTATTATTTTATTTTACAATATTTATTTTCACAAATAGAGACTCAAGATATAGGTTGTTCATAGAGCTGTTAAAACGGACTAATTCATATGGCGTTTTGCTTTCGTCAGGCTGACGACCATGAGCTTGAGATCAACGTTCAAAGATAATCGTTTCATTCTCTCTTCCAACACAAACCGTGTGCCACATCATCAAATCCTGAAAATAAAAAATAAAGGAGAGAGAGAGAGATGTAAGCAACAAGCGTAATCCAAGATAATGCAACACTTTTATTACATGCGGGCCGGACCGTAGCCCGCCACTGGCGGGGCGGGCCAGGCAAGCCCGCCAGTTGGAAAATGATGGCCCGCCCCGTCTGCGGGTGGGTAGCGGGCCTGACGGGCTTAGCCCGCCAATTTTTAAAAAGTAACAAAAAAAAGAAAAAATAATTAAAAATAAGAAAATAAAAAATTAAAGAATTCAACTTGGAAAATATATGTATAATTTAATCAACTTTTTAATATTAATTATTTATGTTATTAAAAAACTCAAAAAATATCAAAATCAATATTAATTTATTTATAAATCTTATTATTTAGTATAATTTATATATAATATATATATTATTATATTATAACTTATGAATAACATGAAGATTGCAGGAGAAAACAAAAAATGGCCAATGATATATGGAGCAATTTAGTCCTCGATGTTTTCCGAGAACCAATTTAGTCCGCGACATTGTCGATTTTGAACCAATTTGGTACTTCCGTCTGTATTGCCGTTAATTTCGATGTAAATGCCACATGTCGACACCCCGACTAGCAGACCATTATATTACAACTTACAATAATAGAACATTATTATATTACAACTTGTGTGAATAATATGAACAATGTAATGGAAATGGATAATGAAGCTGCATTGTATCATTTGTAATGTAATGTCACCCCTTACAAAGGTGATTTATTTAGTACAACATGTTGATGTTGAGCTTTCAACATTAACAATGATGGGGTAATATTCGAGTTAATATTTATTGGCCGAGAACGTTCCCTATCTCAGTTTTATCTTTCATGCCCAAAATATATTTTATTGATGACATGACGTTTTTCTAGTGATATGTAGGATTTGGATAAGTGCTGGAATGGATCAAACCGTGGGAAATAGGAGTGGAACAAAAGGAGCGAAAATAGGAAAGCAGCTTACTAAATATAGGATGCTTGGAGCTTAAGTGAAGACCGAGCTATTGGAGCTGAGCAAGTCATGACCTAACGGTCACTAACGGACCAAATCTACTTTGTGGACGTTAGTGGACGTTGCTAAGTCCATGAGTGGAGTAACACCCAAGTCGAAGGAGTATATAACGGCGACTTCATTTCCCGGACAATTTACGAAGTTTTTTGACGAGTGCAAAGAACGAGCGACCTTCGAGCGAGTGATCACGAGATTATTTTAGCCTAGTATTTCTATTTCCAAAACGTCATTGGACTTTGTAGTTTTTCAGGATCGTTTAGATTCGTAGTTTTTCTAGGCTTGTCTTTACGATCTCTTGATCGTCGTTTTGCCATCCATTGCTATAGTGGAATTTCGCCTTGAGGCACGTAGCAAGTTTATTTACTTGCTGCACAAAAGTTTATCTCGTGTCATTTCATTTCGTCACTAAGTTCTTTCTATTTCCGCTGTGCGATTCAACTGTGAGATTGAGTGTTAACCCGACATTTCATCCAACATCAGTTTACAACTTAGTAGTTTACATCCATTTCTAACGGGACCCCCTTCAAAGTGGTATCATAGCATACGCTTGACGTTACTAAGCGCAAAGATTCGTCGACAATGGATGTTAGAAGTTCGAATTACATCGGCAAAGTACCAGTGTTAGACGGCACCATGCGTATTGGAAGGTTCACGTTCGGCAGTGCATCAAGTCTATCGATGTGCGTGCATGGGAATCGGTACTCAATGGATACACTCCTCCTCGGACAACCCCTGATGCTGATGGAGAAGTCTTTGACAAGCCAGTCGAAGAATGGACGGTAGCTGAGTGAAACACAGCAGAGTTCAACGACAAAGCATTGAATGCCATCTTCTCTTCGATGGACATTTTTATGTTCAAAATCATTCAGAATTGTGCAACCCCAAAGAACGCATGGGATCTACTTCAGAGGTACTGCGAAGGCGATGAAAGTGTGAAGGAAACCAAATTACGGCTCCTACTCAATCAGTTCGAGAACATAAGGATCAAGGAGGATGAAGACATCACCACTTACTTTGGATAGCTCTTGACGATATCAAGCGAATGCTCCAGCCTTGGAGATCCAATCGCCAATAAGGTATTAAATTCTAAAGCAACACGTACTCTAACTGAAAGTTTAATGTGAAGGTAGTGGCGGTCGATGAAGCCCACAACCTGTCCACATTGGAGTTCAACACCTTAATGAACATCATGAAGAATTATGAGACCAATCTTGAAGTCCAAAAGAGGGCCTCTCACGGGAAAGGTCTTGCTCTTGTCAGTTAACCATCCATTGTTCAAACCGAGGACGACACTGACAATGATGATGATACGGTTATGTTTGTGAAGAACTTCGCTAAGTTTCTCAGGAAAAAAGAAGAATGTTGAGCGAAATACTGGCCCAACATTCAGAAAAGGACAGAATGTCGGAGCTGAACCCTCTTCTGCTCCTCCGTTCCTAAAGCGCAAACCAGATGCTAAAAAGAAGAATCTCGCCTATCATTCTGTAAGATGCTATGAATGTCAAGGTTGGGGACACTATGCCGCACGGGTGCGAACACGCTTCGCAAACGTGGGAAATCGCTTTGGGTGGACCTATCCGACGACGAAGATGAAGAGTTGTCCCCTACACAGACCAAGCAATCATCAGTGACAATCCAGTCATTCTCTGACGGTAAAGAAGAGGAAGATCATTAAATCGGCTTCACTGCGGTAACTGATGTTGAGCCAACATCTGACTCAACATCTGAAAAATATATTACTTTCGATTATGATGATTCAAACTGTTTTGATGGGTATTCTAGTGTTGATGATGCAGAGTTAGAAGCTGACGCTTGTGTAGAATTTCAAGTCAATGAAGCCGTCAAGATGATGTCCGCACAATATGAGAAGGAAAAGGCGAGGAAAATGCTAAGAACGAAAATATGATCAAAAGCTTGGTGGATGGTATGAACAAGATGGAGGCCGTACTGACACGTAAGGACAATGAAATTGACACCCTTTAAAAACAAGTCAACGAGGCCTACGAAACTTTCACGAAGTTGAACAAAGGTAAATTGACCCTTGATGAGGTATTGTCTTTAGGTATTTTCGATAAGCAAGGCTTAGGATTTAATTCTTAGCCTACTAATGCTTCAGATTCTGTTCTACATGATAGACCTAAGATAATCTTTGTCAAGGAGAAAGCGGAGCATGTTGCGAACGAAAGTAGTGAGATTTCAGTTGTTAAAAAGACTATTAAGCATGCCGCCAGTAAGGATAGACAATATAAATGTAATTATTGCATGCAACCTGGTCATATTAAGCCATACTGCTGGAAGTTGAAGGGGGAGATTTCTGCCAAGAAATCGATGTCGGCTGAAATGTCACACTCAACATTGAGAAATCAGTGTTGAAAGATATGTCTGGAGATAATTCCGCTGGCTCACCTTCAAATTCTGGAAATCCAATTGCTGTTGTTTCACCTAAGAAAGTTTGGGTAGCGAAGTCCGTACATAAATGAAATGTTGTATACTTCTTTGCGAGCTAACGTGACAAGATCTTGGTACTTCGATAGCGGGTGTTCCCGACATATGGCGGGTACCAAAGAGTATCTCAGTGATTACAAGCCTTTAAACAGCAGGTCTGTTACGTTCGGAGGTGGTGCAAAGGGACAAATTCTTAGCCGCGATAGATTGAATGTGGCCGATTTTCCCAGACTAAGCAACTTTCTACATATCGAGGTATTGGTTGCTAATTTAATTAGCATAAGCCAGTTGTGCGACGACGATCTTGAGTACGTTTTAACAAAGAATGTTGTGAAGTTTTTAACAGCAATTGCGTGCGAGTTATGGTAGGAAACGATCGAGCGATAACTGTTCCTTAGTTGGGGACAAATCCAGTTTGAAATAGGTGTGCCAATTATCTAAGGCCGAAGACGAGGTGAAGCTTTGGCATTTCAAATTGGGCCACGTAAATTACAGAACGCTAGAACAACTTAGCAAGCATGATGCAATCAGAGGCATTTCGAAGCTCAAGGAGTTTGGTAAGGTTGTATGTGAGTCATGTCTTATGAGTAAGCAAGTACTTGTTAGCCATAATGTTGACCAACATGGTGCCCAATATTTTAAAACCACTAACTGTTTTCAGCTTGTTCACATGGATTTGATGGGACCGATTGAAGTAGATAGGATTGGTGGTAGGAAATATGCTTATGTACTCGTTGATGATTTCTCTAGATATGCATGGATATTTTTTCTTTGTGAAAAATCTGAATCGCTCGACTTCTTAAATTTTTTTGTGCTATGATTAGGAACAAATTTAGTGCTTCTATTTTTCATATTAGATCTGATCATGGTAAGGAATTTGAATCAAATGTTTAGTGAATTCTGTGATAAGAAGGGCATCGTGCATGAGTACTCATCTCCTAAGACGCCCCAACAAAATGGGGTGGCCGAAAGGAAGAATGGACTTTACAAGAAATGGCTGGTGTCATGTTGCAATCTAAGAATATTTCTAAACATTTTAGGGCTGAAGCATTGCACACTACTTGTCATATTTCGAATCGTGTGCTCTTTTGGCATGGTACTAAGAAAACGTCTTATGAATTGTTGAATGGAAAAAAGAATACCATTAATTACTTTCATGTTTTGGGTGCTATTGTTACATGTTGAATGATCGTGAGTACTTACCAAGATTGACTCGAAAAGTGACAAGTGTATATATCTTGGGTACTCGTCTAATAGTCGCGCTTATCGAGTGTTAACTTGCGCATGAAGTCTGTTCAGGAGTCAATTAATATTGTTTTTGATGATGCTACTGACCTCAGCAGAAATGCTCCTCAAGTGGATATTTCAGATGTCAAAGCTATCGATGAGACAGAAGCGGCTGAGGAGGAAAATGTCGAGCCAACATCGGACTCAACATCAACCCCTGAACAGAACAATGACGAAGGACCCAGTGAAGTTCGACGAGATCCCCCTGCGAAGATTCAGAAGGACCATCCCAGAGACTTAATCATTGGAGATGTGCACGAAGGAAGGAGAACCAGAGATAAGCCTCAAAGGATTACAAGTCCATGGTAAGGAACGTATACATGAATACGGTATACGCTGAGGTACGTTTCACTTGTTTTGTTTCCAAAAGAGAACCTAAGAATGCCGTGAATCTCTCAAGAATAATTTCTGGATAAATGCAATGCAAGAGGAACTCTTGCAGTTTGAGAGAACCAAGTTTGGACCTTAGTACCACGGCAGAAAGACATTAATGTCATAGGCACAAAGTGGATTTTTAAGAACAAATCTGATGAACTTGGTAAACTTGTTAGGAACAAAGCACGTTTAGTAGCTCAGGGTTATACTCAAGTTGAGGGCATAGATTTTGATGAGACGTTTGCGCCTGAAGCTAGGTTAGAATCGATTAGGTTGTTGCTAGCGATTGCATGTTGGCTTAACATTACATTACACCAAATGGATGTTAAGGGTGAATTTTTAAATGGGTACATTGATAAGGAAATATATGTCGAGCAGCCTAAGGGATTTGAGTATCCGCATTATCCTAACCATGTCTTTAAGCTACAGAAAGCGTTATATGGATTGAAGCAAGCTCATCGAGCTTGGTATGCGAGGTTAGCCATGTTCCTACTTGAGTTTGAGTTTGTACGAGGTGAGGCCGACCGCACTCTTTTTGTGAAAAAGGTCGGTTCGGATATTTTAATTGCCCAAGTTTATGTTGATGATATTTTGTTTGGCTCAAGCTCACAGTCTATGCTTGATCAGTTCGAGCAGACGATGAATACCGCATGATTGGGGAGCAGACGATCAGTTCGAAATGAGCATGATTGGGGAGCTAACTTATTTTTTAGGCTTGCAAATTAAGCAAAGCAGCGACGAGATCTTTATGTCCCACGAGAAATACGCTAAACACTGTGAAGAAGTTCGGGTTGGACACGGCTAAGGTAATGAAAACGCCCATGGGGTCTACGCAAAAGGTAAGTAAAGACGATGTTGGACAGAATATTGACCCAACATTGTATCGATCCATGATAGGCAGCTTGTTGTACCTTTCAGCTAGTAGACCTGACATCATGTATAGCGTATGTGTATGTGCTAGATATCAATCTGAGCCTAAGGTTTCCCATCTCAATGTTGTTAAGCGTATTCTTCGTTATGTTAGTGGATCGTGTAGCCTAGGATTATGGTTCTCTAAAAATACTAATATGAGTCTTGTAGGCTACAGCGATGCTGATTGGGCAGGTGACGAGGATGATCGCAAGAGAAGTGGCGGCTGCTTCTTCTTAGGTAACAATTTAGTTGCATGGTATAGTAAGAAGCAAAATTGTATGTCGTTATCTACTGCTGAGTCTGAGTATATTGCTGCGGGTAGTTGCTGTACGCAATTATTATGATTAAATAGCATGTTGTGTGACTATGGTTTAGAGTGCGAATCTGTTCTCATGTATTGTGATAGCCTTAGTGCCATCAACATATCTAAAAATCCCATCCAACATTCACGTACGAAAGCATATAAATATAAGACATCATTTTCTGAGAGATATGGTAGAAAAAGAGTTAGAGCGCATTGAGCTATAGACACGAAACATCAGTTAGCAGGCATATTCACGAAAACATTGGATTCTGAAAGGTTCTTGGACCTAAAGAAATCCATAGGTTTACACATGTCAGTCTGAATGTTGGTCCAACATTTGGATTAGCATATGTCAAATTCAATGGTTACTGCTTTAATGTTTGATGATATATTCTGTTCTGTTTTCATGTGAAATGACTTAACTCTTCTTGACTGGTCCCTAAATGAACCCGATCCCTTTAAAATTGGCTCTTGGTAATAAGTTTCCTAAGTACACGGCATTCGCGGTAACGATGTACTCTTTGCGACAAAAGCCAATCAATTGATGCGTATAAGCCTGCTTGTAAACTCTTGGGTAGATATAGGTCCTTGGTAATAAATTCCTTAGGTACATGGCATTTACTGTGACGATGTACACTATGCAACAAAAAGCCTAACCTTGAGGCTGAGGGTATAAGGGCAGTGCAAAAATTCGGTTAGCAAAATAAGGTTAAAGAGTAGTAAAGGGAACTGACTTTGAGAAGGGTTGAGCAGATAAGTCTAGAATTACGGAATAAGAATGTTGAGTCAAATGTTGGGGCAACATGTGTAACTGTCAGTTTTTGCTATATCTTTGTGCTTTCATTTATTTGCATTAGCTTTTTTTTGTCTTGCATTTGTCAGTTTCGTGTGTCTAGTTTAGTTATCTCTCAGAATTGCATTAGAAATTCTCGAAGAACAGCTGGTTACGCTTGTCTCTATGTGCTCATCAACGTCGCTTAAACGGTTAGTCTTGCTCGATTCTACTTTGATTTTTGACTTGGTGTTTTTGGTCGAATCATGATCTGAAGTGCTCGCATGACTAAGTCGTCCATATACTATATTTAGTTCCATGACTTGAAAAAACTTGACTTAGTTTGAACTTATCCATACGGTTTTTCATTTTGCTTCCAACGGTTATTATTTTCCACTTACTCCATGATGTGCTATAATTACTGAGTGGCCATTTTATTTTACCGTTGGAACTGTTCCGATATTTATGTCTTGACTTAGGTTGATCATCACTATTCACAAACCCCACTTGCTCAAGATCTCTCTCTCTCTCTCTCTCTCTGAAAGTGCATTTCCTGTTTTTGATTGATCGATATAAGATTAGGGTTATCAATTCTGTCCACTTTTATTTTTCAAATCCAGTTTTTAAGATGTCGAATTCTCCTCTACACCAAATGTTGATCCAACATTCGATTCTAACATCAACTTCCCAGTGCCACTCGAAGTTGTTGCAGGTCCGAGAGACATCGTCACATACACCGGACCATTCCAGCCTCTCCGACCAGTACGACCGCCAGTACAGACCGCGGAAGCACCACCATCCTCGACGACTGATCCCTCAGCAGCCAACCCCGAGCAATCAGACCCAATTCCAGTGCACAATCTGGACAAAGGTGATGAAGATGTACCTCTGGGTGCCCGACTTCAATCTTTAAAGAATCGGCAAACGAACCGCACCGATGACGCGCCGACAACCTCTGGTACAAACCCAGAATCGGTGACCCCAATTTCAGCCGAGAATCCTGATGGGCCGACTCCAGTTGCGGAAGAAACCCCGACGTCGACTGACCCACCTCCAATTCCGGCCGAAGAAACCCTCAGAATGCTGACAGAAACCAGCCGAAGTCCTCCAAGAAGCGTAAAAGCAAACCGTATACTGAAGTTCAAGCCCCTGCACCAAAAAAAGGGAAGAAGTGGCCGAATCAGACGGGCACTGAACCCCACCTCCAACGCTGATGATCCCATAGCGCTGTCCAGTGACTCCACGGACACCATCGTGGACTCCACCACCTATGACAGCATCGATTCTGAAAGCCAGGACGAAGATTTCCAAGGTTCAGGGGGGAGAAACTTCATCTTCAAAGTCATAGTCCTTAGTAGACTAGAATGCTCTCCTCTCTGACAGTGAAGACGATGCTGATATGGCGGAAACTTTGGAGTCCTTGAAAAATAAAACGAGCTGGGAAGAGGCCAATTGAAAGTGCTGACAGGCCATCTAAGCAGGCAAGGACTGAAGGATCACCCGGACACAAGCCACCGTGCCATTTCACCAGTCCCAGTCACTGATAAAGATGTTGAGCCGGATGCCGACCCAACATTGGACGATTCTGACTAGGAAAGTCCACTGGGCAAAACCTACCGCTGAATTGGGGAGAAATAGTCCTCAAGCACATGTAATCAAACGGAAAGGGTTAGCAAAGGAATCCTACTATATCCCTCGATCATCTACGGTGTTCTGGTCCTAGGAGGTTTTCAGCCCACTCGATGGGATAATGTGGTCTCACAGAGGATGCCATATGCCATCCAACCCAACCACCTGGCAGGACCAGATAAGATTGTGGATCTTCCTTGGCGTACCCCAGAGCAGCTGACACAGAATGTTGAGCAGAATGTTGGCTCAACATCTGAGCTGCAATAAAAACTAGATCGTCAGATTCAGTGTCTCAACGAGACTATTACTTTTTTGACGTCACAGCTCTTGACCCTCAAGGCTATCCATTCTTTCCAAAAAGGGGGAGAGGCAGAAGTTAATGTTAATGCAGCACAAGCTGAGGAGGCCGAGGATAGAGCTGGACCAAGCGGGCACGGCGGGATAGAAGATCTAGGGGCAGCTGAGCAAGGACAAAATAAAGATGAAGATGGGCGAGGAGCGAAGGAAGCTGGAGCTAGAGCTTAGGCTACCTATTGCTGATGTTCTTTACCAGGATTAGACTGGTACCGACTTACTATGCTCAAAGCATACGCAATGTCAGGCCGCGTACATAGCATCGCATACATTAGGCTACCTATTGCTGATGTATAAGGAATTTCAGTCATTTCCTTTCTTGCTTCCTCACTTTGAGGACACATGGATTTCGAGAGATGAATCCCATGTCGCATTGGCAAGAACCCTTTCTTAGATTCATCCATTCGAAACCGTTTCAGAATCTTTTCTAAATAAAGGGCCTGAGATAAACCTATCATTTGATTCGCTCGATCTCTAAAAAGGCGAATTCCAAGAATATAGGTTGCTTCTCCCAGGTCTTTCATGGAGAATTCGGTTGAAAGCCAACCTTTCACCTCCGAGAGCATCCCGATATCGTTTCCCATCAAAAGGATGTCATCCACGTACAATACGAGGAACGATATCTTACTCCCACTGACCTTCTTGTAAACGCAAGGCTCATCTTCATTCTTTAAGAATACGTAGTTTCTAACTACTTCATCAAATCGAAGACTCCAGCTTCTAGACGCTTGCTTAAGTCCATAAATGGACCTATTAAGCTTGCACACTTTGTGAGCATCTGCTTGCGATGTAAAATCCTTGGGCTGCTCCATATAGATCTCCTCCTGGAGGAATCCATTTAGGAAAGCGGTTTTCACATCCATCTGCCAGATCTCATAGTCATAGTATGCTGCTATCGCAAGCAGAATGCGGATAGACTTAATCATTGAGTGTCGTGTGCGGTTTGTTCCGAGTTATCGGCGCCAATCATCTTGCTCTTGTTGTAGTTGGTCCGGGTGCGTTAAGACAATATAGTCAAGCTCATTATTGAAACGACTTGGGTGTATGTGCGGTTTGTTCCGAGTTATCGGCGCCAAACATTTCACTCTCGACGTGGATATTTCGGGTGACTGTCTAAACGCCGCTCTCCGAAACATTTTCACGCCTTACGAAGAGTTATTCCATGGGCGGGAATTTCTAAATGTTAGGATTGAGCCAGACGTTGATAGGTCACACTTAGACGGTTATTTTCCAATTATTCCTGTTAGGGTGAGGGTTCCTAACCGGAGACAAAGTTGTTGAAACACTCATGAGATGGACTCGTGTGGGACACGGGATTATCTATGGGTTCGTGTGGGACACGACACCGTCCGAGTAATGGGCCAACAAACTGTTAGGTTGAGGCTCATTTATGCAGAGCGGGGAAATCAACTCCACTATGAAACCATCAACGAGGTTTCCGAAATCTCTATCGGGAGAATGGGATTTTGAGAAAAATAGTAGAAGCCAAGCCAAATCGTTAAAGTCCTTATTTGTGCTTGTAGAATAATGCGTTGACCCCTTCAATGCTTTATTTTCTGCAGATTGTTTTCTTTCTTGTTTGTATACAAAATGACGTCACCATTCAATTTACTGATCACGCAAAATCGTTTGGAGGGTCCAAACCTTGTGGACTGGCTCCGTAACTTGAGGATAGTCCTCACTCTGGAACGCCTAGAGTATGTCCTTGAGGGACCCATACCACTCGAACCCCAAGAGGGTGCGAGTGATGCTGACAGGGAATATTATGCCAAATGGATGGCTGATAGTGCCCGAAGGCTTATATGTTAGCTGGGATGAATAATGATCTGCAGCGCCAGCATGAAGGTATGCAGATGCGCGAGATATTGATTCATCTGAAGGAGTTGTACGGCGAGCAGTCGAGATCGTCTCGATACCGCGCTGCCGACAATCTCTTTCATACCAAGATGCCTGAGGGTGCAGATGTTGCGGCACATGTGCGTAAGCTCATTGGGTACATCGAGGAACTAAGTTCTCTCGGTTCTCCCATTCATAATGAGCTTCAGATTGACCTGATCCTTCAGTCACTCCCAGCTTCATTTGCTCAGTTTATTATAAACTATAATCTGAGCGATAGGCGACTTTCGCTTCCTGAACTCATGAACACGCTGGTTCAGACTCAGCATGAGCTAAAGAAAGGAAAGGGAAAAGAGGTTGCGCTTGTTGTGAGTACAAGGTCTAAGAGATCTAAGTCGAACAAGCCCAAGCCCAAGCCTAATAAGCCAAAAGGAGGGATTAAAAAAAAAGGCAAGGATAAAATAAACGTGCCTAAATGTCCGAAGGCCACTGATAGGTGCCTTCACTGCCAAGAGCTGGGTCATTGGAAAAGGGATTGCCCCAAGCTTCGAGCTTCTGGGGCTTCAGGTAAAGTTTTGGAAACTTATTGTTCTTTTACTGTATTTTCCACTTCGTGGATTCTTGACTCGGGAGCTAGTGCTCACATTTGTGTTTTGAACCAGGGTCTGGAACGAAGTAGGAAGCTGGTGGAACGAGAAGTCTTGATCAACGTTGGTAGCGGACATAGTGTACATGCTAGTCATGTTGGATCGAAGACTCTTCTATTGAGTTATGGACATGTATTATATTTATCCGATGTACTTGTATTGCCCAAGGGGCTGAAAAATATTATTTCTATTCCTGCTTTGAGTAAGAATGGTTATGAATTTCAATTCAATAATAATATTTGTGAGATTTATTTTGGAAATAAATGCGTCGGAAATGCAACGTTAATAAATGGTTTATATTACGTTAATGTCCAGGAACATGCGAATGTAGTTACCGACAAACGTAACTTAGAGTTAAATAAAAAGTATTTGTGGCATCTTAGACTTGGTCATGCCGGAGTTCGAAAGATTCAAGAGTTGGAGAAACACGCATTATTAAGCCTACAGAATCAGATTCCTATCTAACGTGCGAATCTTGTATCCTCGGCAAAATGACTAAGTCTCCTTTTACAGGGACTTTTCAAAGAGCCACTAATCTTTTGGATTTGATCCATACAGACGTTTGTGGACCGTTTAGTGTAACGGCCCGAGGTAATTTCCATTATTTCGTGACTTTCACAGATGATCACTCTCGCTACGGCTTGGTGTATCTGCTGAAGCACACGTCTGAAACGCTTGAAAAGTTCAAGGAATTCAAGACTTTAGTGGAAAATTAAACTGGGAGACAAATTAAAGTCGTACGATCAGATCGAGGCGACGAGTATATGAGTCTCGAGTTCGATGATTTCTTGAAAGAAAATGGAATTATTTCGCAGTTTACACCGCCCGGGACACCACAACTGAATGGTGTTGCCGAACGTAGGAATCGAACATTGTTTTATAAAGTTCGATCTACGCTAAGCTATACAGATCTCCCCATATCGTTATGGGGATATGCTTTGCAAACTGCTGTTTATGTTTTGAACAGAACCCCTTCGAAGTCTGTAGATAGGGTACCTGACGAAATTTGGAATGGTAAGAAGCCCAACTTAAATCACTTAAGGGTTTGGGGATGCCCCGCGCAGACAAACTCGAATCTAGGTCCATGAAAGGACGTTTCGTTGGATATCCCAATGACAGCATGGGATATTATTTTTACTTCCATGATGATCAAAGGATCGTCGTAGCTATTCATGCTCACTTTCTTGAGGAACAGTTCGTTCGAGAAGGTGGAGCTGGCAGAGAAGTGACTCTTGGAGAGTTAGACGAAGCTCCTCCAGAGACATCAGTGCCTGAGGGCACAGATGAGCAGTCCGAGACGCGCCGAGAATTGCGCAGGTCAGGTAGAATGTCTCGCATGCCTGAGAGATATGGTATGATACATGTCGAGCACGGAGGTGCTGCGATTGAGGGGATCGTTGGTGACGACCCCGCTACCTATGATCAGGCAATGATGGATGTTGACTCTAAGAAATGGGTCGAACATATGAAAGCAGAGATGGACTCGATGTACACCAACCAAGTCTGGACTCTAGTAGATTTGCCTGAAGGTTTTAGACCTATAGGGTGCAAATGGATCTATAAGAGAAAAATTGGATCTGACGGACAGGTTGATACCTACAAAGCTAGGCTAGTAGCGCAAGGGTATAATCAAAAGGAGGGCATAGATTATGAGGAAACCTTTTCACCTGTTGCAATGATCGCATTCTGCTTACCATAGCAGCATACTATGATTACGAGATCTGGCAGATGGATGTGAAAACCGCTTTCCTAAATGGATTCCTCCAGGAGGAGATCTATATGGAGCAGCCCAAGGTTTACATCGCAAGCAGATGCTCACAAAGTGTGCAAGCTTAATAGGTCCATTTATGGACTTAAGCAAGCGTCTAGAAGTTGAAATCTTCGATTTGATGAAGTAGTTAGAAACTACGGATTCATAAAGAATGAAGATGAGCCTTGTGTTTACAAGAAGGTCAGTGGGAGTAAGATATCGTTCCTCGTATTGTACGTGGATGACATCCTTTTGATGGGAAACGATATCGGGATGCTCTCAGAGGTGAAAGCTTGGCTTTCAACCGCATTCTCTATGAAAGACTGGGAGAAGCAACCTATATTCTTGGAATTCACCTTTTTAGAGATCGAGCGAATCGAATGATAGGTTTATCTCAGGCCCTTTACTTAGAAAAGATTCTTCGAATGGATGAATCTAAGAAAGGGTTCTTGCCAATGCGACATGGGATTCATCTCTCGAATCCATGTGTCCTCAAAGTGAGGAAGCAAGAAAGGAAATGACTGAAATTCCTTATGCATCAGCAATAGGTAGCCTAATGTATGCGATGCTATGTACGTGGCCTGACATTGCGTATGCTTTAAGCATAGTAAGTCGGTACCAGTCTAATCCTGGTAAAGAACATTGTAATGCAGTAAAGAATATCTTTAAGTACCTTAGAAGGACTAAAGATATGATACTGATTTATGGAAATGGAGAATTAGAGGTGGATGAATGGTTATACCGATTCGGATTTCCAGTCAGACGTGGATGACCGAAAATCTACTTCTGGTTTCGTCTATACGCTCAATGGTGGAGCAGTGTCTTGGAAAAGTTGTAAGCAAAGCACTACTGCTGATTCCACCACTGAGGCGGAGTATATTGCAGCCTCTGAGGTAGCAAAGGAAGGTGTTTGGATGAGGAAGTTCTTAGAAGAACTCCAAGTTGTTCCAGGCATAGTGGACCACACGCTACCATTGTGGTGCGACAATAGTGGGGCAGTAGCACAAGCCAAGGAACCTAGGTCTCACTCAAAGTCCAAACACATAAAAAGAAAATACCACGTGCTGCGTGGGTTCGTTGAGAATGGCTACATAGCTGTGCAGAAAATAGCCACCGCGGATAACGTGGCGCCCGTTCACCAAGCCTCTCTCACAGGCAGTGCTTGATCGACACCTCTATAAAATGGGGTTACGATATCATAGCGCATGGCATTGAGTGCAAGTGGGAGATTGTTGGGGATGTGCTCTCGGAATGCCATTCGAGGATGTAATGAATAGGGCATGTATTTAATAATCGATGAATTATTCTCTATGCATTTGAATAATGTATTGTTATACGTATTAATGGAATTTATATTCTATTATTTATTCTTTTAAAGGCATATTATTTATTTACCTATCAAGTCTTACTAGGCATCCGGTGAGACGGTAAATAAATAAATCCAATATATCGTGAATTTAGTCACCGGTTCTCATGGGATGAGAGAGGGGCACCGGTGAGCTATTATTTTCCGATATTAAATTAGTCCATAAGTCTTAGACCTCAGTAGGGTGACTGAGCGTCAATTACGACTTATTTGTTGACGACTCGTATATGGTTGTGCCAACCATTCGCTTGGGAAGCGGGAGGTCGTAACGTTGGTATAAGTTGAATTAGGGAATTAACTTGTACTTGGACGACTCGCAATCGACGATCACATGGGCCTTATTGTTACTCTGGGTAGCGTCAATGATCGATCGATTGACTATAGTAGTGTGCGTGGACCTTAGACCAAAGGGTTTTTGACGGAGTTGACTTTGGGGTCTTGACTTGTCACTAGTTTGCTAGGTCCACCTTGTTCGGGAACGAATATGGGTCTGCGGCGACATGCAGTCTTGACAACGAAGGATAACTGTCGTGCTTAAACTATCGTGAGGGATTCACTGTCTCGTTAGTAACCGAGATATATGTCTTATGCATATTCGGGGACGGGAAATTAGAAAGTAATCGGCCGAAGCAATAAACTGACTCACGTGGGACGTGGAGAGCAGTTTAGTAATTTCGCCAGTCACGAATACGTCATAGAGTCGAGTCTAGTGAGTTTGACGTAACCATGACTCTCACTCGACCGGGACACATGTGAATGGTCTATACGTACGACGATAATCTACAGTCGGTTCGTAGATCGAAGATCGTACTCAACACGGGATCTATTCGGTACCGCGGGATTGGCTAGGCGCTTACCGAATTCTTGGATTCCTCCCTGCCGGGTTGAGACGAATCAAGAGAGTCGGGCTTAAAAATGATCACTATGATAGTGCCTAACTAATATAAGATGTAAATTAATTTAACGGTCTTAGAGACGTTAATAAAATATTAAATATATGTTTTAGAAACTATATTTACATGGACGGAAATATACGGAACGAAAATGGTAATAGTTGAAGCGTAAATAGGGTTCACAATGACAAGCAAGGCTTGTCACGGTCGTGAAGCCCATCTGCAAAGTAGCAGTAGCTTCAAAAATTCGTATCTCACAATATAGACGTCAGATCGAGAACCCCTTCGGTCAGAGTCAAGACTGATGAGTCTTTTAACTATGGTTAAAATTTCAGGTCAATCGGACATTGTTTACCCCTCGATCGGATCGAAATACAAAACTGCCGCAAAGCTGTCAAAGTGTCACGGCCGTGAACACCTTGCAGGTGGCCGTGACGACCGGCAGTGGCGACCAAAATTGGTGCCCGACTGTGTCACGGCCGTGACACTCATTGTCAAGGCCGTGAAGGCCTCAAAGCAATGGTCATGGCCGTGACAATGGCCGTGACGAGTGGCAGAACCATGTCCAATGATGAGTCACGGCCGTGACAAGCTTGTTTGAGGCCGTGAACGCGCATCAAAACATCATTTTCTTGGCCTAACCTAATCCAATTTCGTTGCTTGTTCTTTTGTTATGATTTGTGGGACAATATCTAGTCATTAGATGATAAAATAACAAGAGAATCAAACTAAAATGAGTCATGTAGGACATGATCTCATTTAAACAAATCTAAAGTATATTTCATGATTTAAAACTTGGTTTTACAGTATGAGACTTGTGATTTTCGTCCATAATAAGTTCATAAGCTTTCTCACACAAAACTTAGAGTTTTAGAGAGTGGTGAGAGCATTTGGGTTTGATCTTTGAGAAAAACCCAAGTGTAAGTGAGTTTGTAGTAAATCACATACACATACACATTGCTTAAAACATTCCACACTTCATCTAGCCATCCTTGGGGAAGTGTTGGTCTGTGGCACGTCACGGGGTCGGCGTGACTCTCTTCGGCACAGTTCGTGAGCTACCGGAGCTAAGGATCTTCGCTACGAGGGTAAGATCCTTATACTATACGTGTCATACGTGCAGTTTTTCTTTATTTAATCGAGTATCCTGGGGAAACCGTATGGAACCCGGGAAAATTTTAAATTCCGCTGCGTCCGGGGAGAGGCCTCGGGTCACCTGGGGTTTCCCAACAGTTGAACCTGAACCTACTAACCCTGTTAATAGACCCGCTATTTCGTTTGTCAAATTTTTTGAATCAATTTAGTCCGTCGCTAGTATAATTGTTAATTTGGATGGAAAATGATACGTCGACATGTGATTGACGAGAGTTAAAAAACCATAAAATACATTAAAAAAATAAAAATAAAGAGCGAATCCACCATGAGTAGGAGGCAGACATCACTCAAAATTCACCACTCTAAGAATCGACCACGAGTACATGTAGAAGATACTAAGTTCTAAATTAAGCTTAACAATAAAGACGATAATAATAATTAATCTATTTCACCGACATTACTTATTGGTCAATACTAAACCACGAAAAAAAAAGTGAAATTAAATGAAGACCATTGAACTACTGAGTCTGACTAGTAATAAAATTTGACGCAAAAGGACCCCAAAACTTAGTGATCTTTCCAAATTCTTGGTTTTGACTATATTCTAGCAGTTTGCAGTCAAAGGGTCATATATTTCCTCATTTGATATTCTTTTGTGTCGTTGAATTGGAACCTAGACTCGTATGGCTTTCCAAAGTATCAAATCCGCCCCCCGATACAACGCCAATGAAAGCAATTTATTCCGTGAAGTTGACATATCAGGATTTTTCAATATGAATTTCTCGTAAATTTCCATTTGTGTTTTTTATCCTTATTTTTTTTACTTATTTAATTTTTAATAAATAAATATATTTTATATTTCTATTTTTACATTTTTCTTATTTTTTATTTTTAACCCTTCTCTTTTTTTTAATTATTTTTATTTTTCATTTTATTTGTAATGTATTTTTATTTGCTCATTAACGTTTTAATTTTAATCTCATTTTCTTTTTAATTTTTATTTCCTTTTTCTTTATTTGATTTTAAGTAATTATTTTTTAATATAATTTTATTTTCTTTCTGTTTTCATTTAATAGTATTTTTTTTTACATTTTTACCTTTTATTAATGTTAATTTATGATTTTTTGTGGACTAATCACATGCTGGCACGTGTCATATTTCGTCAAAATTAACGGTCACACTAAGAGGACAAAACTGGTTTTAACAACATCGTATAGTGGTGTGCAACGATTAGCCAGACTTAAAATAACAAAATTAATATAAAGAAGGAAAGAAAATTCTCGAAGGAAAAATAAAACGAAAATAAATAAAACTGAAATAAAATAAAAATAGCAAAACAGTACATTAAAATTAAAAATGAATAATAAAAATACTGAGAGAATATATCATTTAAATCCCTAGTAGTCACTACAAGAAAACATAGTATCAGACACGGAAAGTAGATACGGAATTAGTTTCGTGTCAAAATTATGAGTATTAGAAACGGACTCTGACACAGTTTTCTATTTTTATTTTTAAACAAATTAATGTTTTTATATAGACACGGATTAGATACGGAAATAAAAACAGAAATGTGACAAAATTCATTTTAGAAACGGTATATATCCGTATCCAAATTTGCCACGAGAACAGCACCTATGGAATTTGGGTTTTATACGCCGAATTTTCCGTGTCTAATAACTCACTAGATACGGAATTTTGGTTTTAGACACCGAATTTTCCATGTCTAATATGCGTACTTTCTAGTAATGAGTATAACATTCTATCAACCAACTCCCCATATCAGAAAATCTTTCATTTAAGGACCAAATCGGCTGAAAAGAAGATTTAACCCTTGCTTATGATTTTTATCTGTTTTTTTCTATCTTTAATTAAATTAACATTAGAAAAGAAGAAAAAATCAAGAGCATAGAACGTAGAACTAAAATTAAGACATTATATCCGAATCAATTAATTAATCGAAAGTTAATACAAAAAAAACGACTTTAGATAATGATTTGAATTTGAGGATTTGAAACGAAAATGGCACATACCGGGATCGAAGGAGAATGGAGATCGTAAATCTTTCTTGGAGGTGGAAATTTTTTGTGGGTGTTCAATTTAGGTGTTCAATTTAGAAGAATTGTCATTGAGTTGTTGTTGTATTATGTAATGAATGTTTGTTGTTGAGTTGGAAGTGATTGGCCTTTTAATTTCAAATTTTTTTATTTAATTCTATTGATCTTTAAATAATATAAAAATCTGACAAGGGAGTTAAGTGATAGATTTTTCTAGGGTGAAATTCTCCCATAAAAATTTGTTAAAAAATTAAAATTTTTATTCAAAATTAAGAAAACTCAGAAAATAAATAGAGAGAGAGAGGAATCAAAGTATATAAAAATAAAAATAATATAAAAAAAAGATAAAATGTAAACATAAAAATAAATAATATTTCTATTTATTAAAAAACTAAAAAATTAAATAATGACAATAATAAAGTAAAAAGCCAATGGAAGTTAATGGACATCCCCTCCCCGTCCACGGCGATCCAGCCACCTGAGTCATTCTCCAACTCAGGGATAACACGACCGAGCCTGTAACCCGTGTTATGATATGAGCCACCGTTAAAACTCGGGTTTGGAGAATGGCTCAGCTGGGCTGAATTGCCTGCAGTTTTCCATGATGGTTTTCGGTTTCGAGGGAAATCTTTTGAAATTATCTAATGTATATTATAAGATAAAAGTAGCTTATTAGAACTTTGGGATTAGGACGATTTCGTCCTGTTCATTTGCCAGGGAGGGGGGCTCCCGTAAGCTGACATTATTTATTTGTTGTAACTCTTTAAAACTGACCTATCGGATGTCGACACGTCGCTTTTACCATCGAAATTAATGACAACGCTAACGGAAGGACATTGATTCAAAATCAACGACATCGGGGACTAAATTGGTTCACAGAAAACATCATGAACTAACCTAGTTCATGGGGTAAATATCGAATTGAGTTTTCTTCCGAAGAGCGTATCACGAAAATGGATCAAGAAGCTGCTGATTAGTAATGATATACACCTAACAAAGGTGATTATTTACAACAGGCATTTGAGTTTCGCATATCACTAGTTATCAGTAGTAGTAGTTTCTTGGAAATCCTTTATCTTACATTTTTCACTAAAACAACACAAATAATCGCAATTTTTAATTGTTTATTTCAAAAGTACAGTCTTTCACAACTCACACCAAAGAAGTTAAAATTTCCACAGAATAAAATGACGAACGCCAAGGAAGAGGCATATTTATGTTCCGTAATATGATTAAACTGCTAAGATCATAATAAGCAGATGAAGAATGAAGATTCTGTTGGGTTTTTAGTGGGCTAATGGGCCATTGGGCCTAAAGAGGGAATGACCCACTTAATAAAAGCAGTCCCAGTTTTAATTAAACAGGGAGCCATAGGATGTCAGAACACGAAACTGTTTAAAGATTACGAATCTACGTTTCATGGAGAATCTAAGGAATTTTAATACGCTCAAAACCGATATCGGGTGAATGAAAAATTAACTTTCGAAATTGGCCGAATAACAATTAAAATGGTTGATAGTGTATTAATGAGGGAATTATGTGTCCCACGTTGGTTAGACACTAAGAAAATCTTCACTATAAATATAGAAATCCATGTGGATTTATTCAAAAGGATTGCCTAGTGAATGGGCTTGAATGGGCTTGAAATGGGCTTGAGAAAATTGGGTGACTTTTGGCCCAAATAATAGCCCGGGTGCGAGTCGGTGCCTCGCACGGAGCACTGAGCCCGTGCCCGAGACCGATCCCGAGCCGTGCCAAAGTGCGCAAGGGGCGTTTTCGCATGCCGTATCGGAGCATTGAGGAGTTTAAATTTATGCTTCGATGAGCAGTGATGCCACTGATGACATGGCAGCTTGACTGACGTGGCGTATGTCGCGTGGGTAGGTGAAGATGATGTGGCATTGGCAGCCCAACTGAAGTGGCATGATTCATCGGATCAATGGGCCGCAGTGGACTGTTGGACTGATCTGGCCCAATCCTAATAACTGTCGGTCGAGCCGCCGGTGGTAGACATGCCCAACTTCAACCTTAACCAGCGGTTGAAACCGCCAATCGTCGGTACGAAATCGCCGGTTACGATTAATCGGCACCAAGTGTAATCGGCAACCGTGAAGTGCCGGTTACGGGGCGGTTGGCCCATTCGACCAACCGCCAATCGCCAATTAGGCGGTTAATCGGGGTTAGATTATTAAAAAAAAAAAGAAATTCAAAATTCAACGCCGCCGTTGGAATGAAAATAAAAATTAGAAAAAAGAAGGAAATAGCCGTTGTAACCGGCGGTTAACCGGGCTAACAGCCAGTTACAACGGCTCCAAAGCCAAAATTCTATAAAAACCCACCCCACACACCACTCTTGTCACTCTCTATCTCTCAATCTCTCTCTCTAGCTCTCAATCTCCCTCTCTCTCTCTCTCTATCTCTCTCTACTCCTCTATCTCTCAATCTCTCTCTCTCTAATAACACCCCCATGACACACCACCACGGCCTGCCACCTCCCATACGGTCCCGCTACCCACCTACACCACCACCCACCACATGCGCCACCGCCGTCGCCCACGCGCCACCACCATGCGCCGCCACCACCACTACAGTCCGCCGCCTCCCACAGCCGCGCCGACCACCGCCACGCCCTCTATCGCCGCGCCGACCACAGCCGGAGATTTCGATTTTCGATTTTTGAAGAAGTGTGGCTTCGCCCATTCAGAGCTTCAACAAGTCCAGGCGCCAGGTGCGTTAGCAACGTGTGAGATATTGAGTTGTGACGAATCAAGTGAGTCCGTTCCGCATTCGCGCCTGGACTTGTTGGAGCCTTTCACGGACGAAGCCCATGTCGGGTCAAGTGAGATACATATTTTTTTCAAAGGAAAGGAGATTTCGAAGAAGAGTGGCTTCGCCCGTGCATGGCTTCCATAAGTGCGGCGTAAGGACGAAGCCTTTCGCTTCCGCGCCTGCACGTGTTGAAGCCTTTCTCGGACGAAGCCTTTCGCTTCCGCGCCTGCACGTGTTGAAGCCTTTCTCGGACGAAGCCCCTGTCAGGTACTTGAAGTTCAAGAGGCGGCAATCGGATTCGGACCGGACCGGACCGGATGGAGAATGAAAAGAAAACTTCTCATCTCACCATATTTTGTTTTAATTTGTGTATTGTATTGTAAAATTGGTTCAATTAAAATTTTATACTACAATTGTTTCTTAAATATTGTACACTTTTTAAGTGTCTTACAAATTTTATAGTACATTTCGATCGATAATTAGACCAAATAATATACCAAACCAAACATTTTGTTGGAACATGAATATTTAAGAATAAACAATTTCCGGCGGTTATAACCGCCAACCGCCGATTAACCGTAACTGGCGGCTATCCAACCGCCGATTAGACTAACCGTCAACCGGCGGCGGCTAACCGTCAATCGCCCCCAGCCGGTTAGACGATGGACTAACCGTCAACCATCGGTTATGGTTAATCGGTAGTTGGGCAAGTCTAGCCGGTGGGACAGGTCGAAAAATCGTGTCTGTCGGTCTGTCGAACCAGGCCGTCAAATTAAACGATAGTCCAGAAGTTGTACACTACTGCATTCTGACCCCTAGACTAAAAAGTCAAAATAACAGAAGCAGTCCAGCAAGTTCATGAATTTGCGATTAAGCCCCTGCGAGATAAAGTATACAAATAGACCCCCATATTAGTTGAAAAAATCATTCACTCCAACCCACGAAATTTGCATATCTCTCTCCAAAACTCCCCAATTTCCCGAAGTAAGAAAAATTCGATTTCCAGTACGATTCACCGGAAAACTCGAATCGTTGTGCTGCGATTACAAGCTAGATGTCGTTGTATATTGGGGACTATTGCTGCTAATTGAAAGCACTGAATATGGGAGCGATTTCGTCTTATGGATAGTGTGTCAAACACACGCCTCGACCTTTCACTCTACGACGTTCACTGTCATGGATAATCTTGACAATGCTCAAAATGTTCGCCATGTGGTGTTTACTCGGACTCGCATTAGCAGTTTTCGTGTACTAGTCCTCACTCATTGTAAGTTTGTTTGAAGATAGCACTCCATCTTCTGACTACGTTCAAGATAACTACTACTACAAATCAATCCGACGTTCCATCTGCCGCCGACCAAACCGCAACCGAAAAACTATAATCGTAAGACAAAATCTTTGTTCGTGATCTGATCGATGGCAACCAATGCAGCAACGATCCCTGCCAGCAACCACGCCGAACGTTCTGCCAAGTTCAACGGGACAAGGTTCAAATGTTGGCAGCAAAAGATGATGTTCTACCGATGACGCTCCACCTGATCTGATTCTTGAAAGAGACTGCCCTACGGTGACAGAAGTCGCCCCACTAGCTGACGGTGAAAACCCTAACGACGATTATACTGCTCGTGTTGCTCAATCTGAGCAAGAAAAGGTTGCGTTAGATGCATAGAATTATAATGATTTCATGTGCCGCAACTATATCGTGAACGCGTTAGACGATTCACTATACAACATCTATGCAGTGGGTACGACTGCAAAAAATTTGTGGGACTCGTTGGACAAGAAGTATAAGACCGATGATGTGGGATCGAGAAAGTTCATCGTCGGCAAATTCTTGAATTTTATGATGACCGACTCTAAGCCGGTGCTGGATTAAGTCCGAGATCTGCAGCTGATTAACCACGATATTCATACTTAAAATATGCAGATCAGTGAAACCTTTCAGGTAGCTACGATAATCGAGAATCTGCCGCCTCTGTGGAAGGATTTCAAGAATTACCTCAAGCACAAACGAAAGGAGATGGGGCTCGGCTTCGGATCGAGGAAGATAACCAAAAGAACGAAGACAAGAATAAAAGAGGCAGTATGGAGGTGGGAGCCAACTTGGCCGAGCCGGGCTATGGCACAAGCGGAAAAGGCCAGGTCCGCTGCAAAAGAAGCAAGACCCGAATTCCAAAATATTTAAGGGCCAATGATATAACTGTGACAAACCTCGGCATATGACCAAGGATTGTCGTAAGAAGAAGAGAGTTAATAAGACTCGTGCACATACTGAAGAGAAGCAGCTGGTGATGGACATGTCGGAGCTAGATCTGACTGCTGGTACATTTACAGCAGAGCAACGCGCCACCTTCTCTCCGACAAAGAAATGTTCTCCACCTACACGCCTGTTTCGGGTAGGACGCTCTGTATGGGGAATGGGTGACGTCCAACATTGTAGGATTGAGACGGGTGGTGCTAAAGATGACCTCAGGCAAGGAGGTGACGCATGTGGACGGGCTGCATGTCCCAGACATCTGCAAGAACCTGGTGTCCGCCGCTCTGCTTAGTAATGCTACATTTAGACAAGTGTTTGAGGCTGGAAATATGTACTGACAAAAATGGTCATTTTATTGGCAAGGGTTACCTCGAGAAGGGCCTTTCTAAGTTATCCGTAATGCCTGTAAAACACGCGATTAAGCTCGCTGATAATAATAAAGCTAGTTTATCAGTACATTAATTATAGCAGTGAAGTGGGATATAGTAGATTATTCTTCATTATTTCTTGTATTTATATGCTCTATTTACACCTATTTGCACATTGTAGGACCTCAGGACGGCTATCGGGCGAAAAGGAGCGAAAACGAGGAAGAACGAGCAAGTTACGATGCTGACAGGGAGGAGTCATGGCCGTGAAGCCTGTGCTCCAGGCCGCTATTATATGCCGAGGCCAAACTTCAAGTCAGTTACGGCCGTGAAGCCTTGTGCACCAGGCTGTGACTAAAGTGCGAGATCACAGTTTAAGATCGTCATGGCCGGACACATGCACGAGGCCGTGCAAAGGTGCGAGATCAAATATCAAGGATGTCACGGCCATGACGCCTTGTGCACCAGGGTCTGACTGAAGTGCGAAAGCAATGAAATCAATTCAGAAGAGTGTCACAGCCGTGAAGGTCCATGTTTTTGACCGTGAATGGTTCGAATTTCATTATAAAAGCCCAATTTGGACTCAAGAATGGGGGACCAATCAGAACTTAACCCTAATCATAAAGAGATGAAAAAGAACGGTGAAGAACAGAGAAAACTTTCTCCAGAAGCACAAGAGACGGATCAACAACGATTTCACTCCGAATTGAACGAGGAACAGATATTCATCCACGATACCACCCCAGATCCGTAGGAAAGATTATGAGTCCCCCATCCTTGTTTTTTATTTCTTTCGTTGTTTTTCTATTAATTATGAGTAGCTAATTTCTCTTTTTGTATGGGAATAGATGAACAGTAGGTCAATTCGTATTTAAGACATATATTTTACCATGACTCGTGTATGTTGACTATTTATTTATCTATGGAAGTGTTTCTTTGCCTCAATATGTCTATGTGTTGAAGTGAATCTGTGGTAAATCGTTTAGGGCGATAGGTAAACAACGATTAGGCCGTTCATAGATGATAGGATTCGAGTATAGGGTGAAAGCAAATACTCGGTCCTCGCCGTTAGAAATTATTGAATCTTAGATTCCCACGAACGTCTAGGGCGATAGTAAATTCGGGGGTGAATAGAAAATTACTGCGATTTAGTCAAGAATCACGTATGAGCTATATTTTATTGTCTTAGTCGATAGTACCTAGCGGTAGGGTTGCAAACGAATCGAATCGAGTCGAATACCACTGTATTCTATTTGTCTTCTTACTTTTCGAATATCCACATTCATATTCTTTTATTATTCGAATACTAAAATTGATCATATTCTATTTGATAATATATTCGAATATATTTGCGAATATTCGAATATTCGGAAACGAATAATTTCTTTTCAGAAAACCCGTTTTATAAAAAAAAATAATAAAGCAAAAAAAAATACATAGTGGATGAAATATGCGGTTACGACATCGAAAGAAAAACGTAGGAAAAAACATATCATTAGTTTATCCAATACATCATAAGAAAGCACAAAAAAGAAATATTTCATGAATTCAAACAATAATTGTTTTCCTTAGATTGCTTATATTATCACCCATGCAATACCACATCAACCGATTCTTCTTCTATCTATAGAATAATAAGAAATTTATTAATAATCATGAAATATATTACGGCGTAATAAATGAAAAATAATGATATGTGATCTTGCAATAATGATCTATCAAGTGATAATGTCCCCTAAGTGATATATAAGAAAGTAAAAATAAACTTATTACATATGCCATAATAGGCTTATTGATTCCGTGAAGTTGTCGGATCCTATATGCTCCACATATCAAGACTTATACCCTATCAAAAGATAACTTAGCATGATAAGGGTCTAAAACTCGACTCCCAGCACTAAACGTAGCCTCTTATGCCACTTTGCTAACAGGAATAGCTAAAACATCGCTAGCCAATACATATTCTTTTAAGTATTTCATTCATATTAATATAGTTTAACTACAAGTATTTATATACTGTATATGATTTAATATATATTATATTATTCGAATCGAATATTCTAAAAAGATTCGAATCGACTATTCCCATGTTGTATTCATATTCGGAAATTATTTGAATCGAAAAAATATTCTTAGTCGGATTTGATATTCTAATATCTCGAATCCGAATCCAAAATTTCGAAACGAATTTCGAATAGAACAAAAGATTCGATTAATTTGCAACCCTGCGGGATTCGAATCCAGAGCATACTATTTTTATCTGCAAACACTCATATCAGTTTTAGTCATGTTCTCTCAATCTCTCATTGCATTAGGACTGATCTTTTAGGATAGTTCGTAGTATAAACAATTTGCGCACTTTATTTAAGCTAGATATTGAGTCGATAGATTATAACTAGTAATCAAGTTTATTCTTCGTGTCCGATACTCGTCTACTCACCTTAATACCCTACAAACGATAGGTCCACTGCCTATCGAACGTCGGTGATAATAACTACGTATTCGTTTTATTTATCACTTTCGCACCTGCACTTTACAATAGTACAACGCTTGTCGATCACCAAGAGTATGATCATGCGGCATCAGATTTCTTCGATGACTCTGTTCGTCATTCCCAGCATTACTGTCAGAGTTATCATCACTGGCATTGCTTTCATCTCTTAGTTGAACATTTTTCCCCTTCGTCTTCTTGTACGGTCTTCACTAGGCGAGATGGAATATCTTTATCTTGGCGTCGATAGCTTGATCTAACCAATCTAAGTCATCACCTGCAAATGCATTGGAATTATTCTCTCTTGTCCATTCATCTAGAATATCATCATCGTGAAATATATGATTGAGATCGATCGGATAGCAGTAGTCGATGCTTGGAGCCTGATCGATGACAGAGGAACAACTTCATTAGAGGCAAAACGAGATTAAGACGCCAGGCGTGTTCAGAGTGAGTGAGGAGACGGCCACGAATGCCAAATTCGAGGCGCTCCAACAACATATCGTGGCGATGAATTCGCAGCTGCAGACGGTGATTGGCGCACTACTTCCAAAAGCCGGGCAGACAAAGCCTGTGAACGCCATGACGACCACTGCACCATCGCCACACATCGTACATACCGTTGTGTGGGATTTGTGGCGCAGCCCACGAGACGTCCGAATGCCAACTCGGGCAACCTCTAGAGCACGTAGACTACATGGGGTACTACCAAGGGGGCCAGCGGAGTTACCAGCCTCGAGCGCATCCCAACTTGGCGTATGGGAATCAGAATCACCATGGGTAAGGACCACCAGGATTTTAGCCTAGACCGTCCGGTTTCCAAAGCGGGGCGCCACGACAGTACCAGAATGCGCTCGTGGTCAGGATCTGACGATATGAGGGAGATGAAGGACGTGATGAAGACTCTCCTCACGAATTTCAGCAACACCACCGAGGCTCACTAGTCGAATGACAAAGATTGAGAAGTATATGGAAGCCAACAACGTACATGCCCAGAACACTAATGCCTCTATCAAGAAGTTGGAGCGACAAGTGGGCCAGATGGCGAAGCAGTTGGCGGGGCGAACTCAATGATCACTCCCAAGCTACACCGAGCCAAATCCCAAGGAGTATTGCAAGGCGGTAACCTTGAGAAACGGGAGAGAGTTGCAGGAGGTATCAGCCAAAAAGAAATTGAATGCGAAGGATGATTTCGAGGTCCACGATGAGCCAGAGGTGTAGGGAAGCAAAGGCGACGATGTCGAGAAGACCGAGGCTGAGAAGGATAAGGACGAGCCTGAAAAAAATGCCCGAAAGAGATGGCGCGACCAACAGTGAAGTCGTACCAGCCAACGATTCCCTATCCAGCTCGGTTGAAGAAGGACAAAGACGAGGCGCAGTTCGGTAAATTTATGAGTATGTGCAAAGAATTACATATTAACTTAACTTTGTTGAAGCTATTATGCATGCAGATGCCCATTTTCACTAAGTTCCTGGACTGCTGACGAACCGACGGAAGCTTGAACATGTCTCTACCATATGTCTACGAGGAGAGTATTCGGCGATACTCTAGAGCAAGATCACGAAGAAGCTTAAGAACTCAGGGAATTTCACTATTCCTTGTCTTATAGGCGATTTAGTAATCAAACATGCATTAGCTGATCTAGGAGCTAGCATTAATTTAATATCGTATTTCATGTTAGCGCTTAGGATTAGGCAAACCGCAAACCACTAGGATGATCCTCCAATTAGCCAATAGGTCGTTAAAATTCTCGAGGTGTTATCGATGATGTCCTAGTTAAAGTCGATAAGCTTGTGATTGTTGCTGATTTTGTTATATTAAACATGGAGGATAATGATAATGTCCCGTTGATTCTAGGACGATCATTCTTAGCTATGGCGATTTAATACCCGTAAGTTTTAATACGGGGTCTTCGATATACATTAGTTTTGTAATTAGCAGCTTTTGAGGTAGGACATGTTTACAAATGCATATAAGTTTTCATAGTATAATATAAAACTCATCAAAGGTTTCGTAGAGGTGTAAGTTTTCGTGGGAGAATAACCTTTGGGCTAGGCTAGAAAGTTTTCGTGATTTGCTTTACACTTAGAATTCAAAATTTTCGTGGTAAGACATTGGTGCAAAAAAGTTTTCGCATTGTGCTTTACTAAGGGATTAAAGTATGCAATATATTACGTTTAAATTAAGCTTTCATACACACATAAAATAAGGGAAGATTTCTGTTCAGGCCCTAGTAAAGTTTCCATTAAGCCGTCAGTCCCTGTCAGAAAATGGTTAAGTTTAGGGGACCTACTTTTGTAAAAAACAGAGTAAAGGACCCAAAAATATACATTGACGAAAATACCCCTTGCCCTTTTTTTCCAGCGGGAACTCGCGACATGCTGTTTTGGTCTTATATGAAGCGTTACTTTTACTTCTTTATTTGTTACACAGGTACAATATATTGTTACTATAGAAAATAGTCGTTATTTTTCAACAATATTGTGTTACTTTCCTACTGCAAAACGTTATCAACAGGATTTTTTTTTCATTTAACGATCGAACTCATTTTTCTTACACTGAATCGATCAAAAAAAATCCGACTACTCCATCCAACCGATTCGACGTGTCATGTTGGATTCATTATGACTTGGACGACGAACGAGGTAGTTGCTTGTCTAATTAGGGTGCAAATTCGAGAACATAATGGTTAATCGAATCTTGATTTCGACATAAATTGCAAGTAATCTGTATAAATTCGATGTACCCATGAGAAATCGAGGTCTATTTTACCTTATTGAGTCAAAAACGCCGATATTTATGCAGTTTTCATCTGCTTTTTAGTGTCGTTTGTGGTTTACGTTATATTTCTCGCGGTGCATTTGCTTGAATGCAGAATGTGTTATTTTCGACTAATAAAGTGTTATTAATGTTCATCGGTATGTTACTAATAAGTCATATATGGTTATTAAACATGAAACACTTGTTATTTTATTTTCTGTTATAAGTATTTCTTTTTTACACGATTTAGGGAAAATATAATATACGTTTCTTGCAACTAATCAATATCAATTCGAGGTACCCATGAGAAATTGAGGTCTATTTGACCTTATTGAGCCAATGACGACGTGATTAATGCACTTTTCATCTTATTTTAGTGTCGTTTGTGATTTTCGTTTTATTCCTTTCGATCCATTACTTGTATACAGACTGTGTTATTTACGACAAACAATGTGTTATTACCTCTCAGCGACATGTTACTTCTAAGTCACAATTTGTTATTAACCATAGACATTTGGTATTTTTTGCTATGTTATAAGTATTTCTTTTTTACACGATTTAGGGAAAATATAATATACGTTTCTTGCAACTAATCGGTATAAATTCGAGGTACCCATGAGAAATTGAGGTCTATTTTACTTTATTGAGTCAATAACGACGCGATTTATGCAGTTTTCATCTGTTTTTTAGTGTCGTTTGTGATTTTCGTTCTTTTTATCCCGATCCATTATTTGCATACAGAATGTGTTATTTAAGACAAACAAGACATTATTAACTTTCAGCGATGTATTATTTTTTAGTCAACATTTGTTATTACCCTGAAGACATTTGTTATTTTTGTGAGACTTATCAACATTCATATGAAATTGACGATAATTTCAACATATACGGTCATAGCATCTGCAATCTTAGCAATTTCTATGATTTGGGTTTATCACATATAATAATATCGATAGTTGACTTGGTTAAACCCATTTACAAATTAATATTGCTTTCTCTGTTGCGGATCTCACGAGCGCGACGGTGTCGGGACCGAATCTTAAAATTTTGTCGACGCAAACAATAAAAATATATGTACAACGAAGCATGTTTCTAGTTGAAATTGAAGGTAACACACGTAGATTCGAGAGACCCATAGCCTTAAAGTTTCTCGCGCCACCGGTTTCTGAACTGTTCGGCGTGATATTACAAAAAATTTCTGAACAGTTTAATGTGGTACCCTTAAGGGTTTAATTGTTACCAATAGAGTTTTATTTGTTATAAAATTGCCGTCTATGCACTAGGGTTTCTAGATATTGGTTATCGTCTATGCGCTAGGGTTTTTGGGTAGTTTTTGGGATTTAGGACTTACGGGTTCGAGGTTAAGATTAAGGGTTTACGACATGAAATTTGGGAGAACGATCCACGACTTGTGCAGGTATTTCTACAACCTTAAAAAAATTTTGGGGTTCGTGTTTAGGTTATAGGGTTTAGGGTTTCGAGCTTCGGATTTAGGGTTTTGAGCTTAGTATTTTGTGTTTGTGGTCTATAAATGTTATACGTACTTTAATGTTGATGTTTGAACATGTTCGTGGTGCAATTCATAATGTTATGTTCCATTGAAAGATGTAATAGTCTATGTTTTGCAATGGAGGACTATATATTTATATATCTATTGAGATCAATATTCGTCTATTGACATCAAATTTCGCTTAATGTGTCTTTCAAACGAATGGTGATTAAACTTCATCAAATTATATATTTACATGAACATCCATATTAAACATCCAAAATAAAAGTGTATTTTCGTACGAATTAATCGAATTATTGGCGTGGTATTAAACAGCATTTATGAGGTATCAGTATTGATCAATGTGTTATTAGTTGAGTTCGTGTTGTTTTTTCTTACCTAACATGCGTTATTATTTCCAATTAATGTAGTACAATTTTGAGAAAGTCCTGCAAATATTCTCTGACAATTCTGTTAAATTCTCTGACGGTCCAGAACCTTCTAGAATATTCTCAATGAAGTGTCTTTTTTACATGTATATGTGTTATATTTGTTGGGTAAACTGTTACTCACTTAAAAACGTTTTAGTCTTAGAGAAAGCTAAATTTTCTCAAAAAAATTCGTCTTGATTAGTAAGACCCATCTGAAATTGAGGACGGAAAAGCTTTATTCAGTCACAAACGCTGAGATTTATGCAGCTTCATCTGTTTTTTAGTGTCGTTTGTGATTTTCGTTTTATCCCTTTCGATCCACTACTTGTATACAGAATGCGTTATTTACGACAAAGAAGGCTTTATTATCTTTCAGCGATGTGTTACTTCTAAGTCAACATTTGTTATTAACCATAAGACATTTGTTATTTTTGGTTATGTTATAAGTATTTCTTATTACACGATTTAGGGAAAATATAATATCCATTTCTTGCAACTAATCGGTATAAATTCTAGGTACCCATGAGAAATTGAGGTCTATTTTATCTTATTGAGTCAATAACGACGTGATTTATGCAGTTTTCATCTGTGTTTTAGTATCGTTTGTGATTTTCGTTTTATTCCTTTCGATCCATTACTTGTATACAGACTGTGTTATTTACGACAAACAATGCGTTATTACCTTTCAGCGACGTGTTACTTCTAAGTCAAAATTTGTTATTAACCATAAGACATTTGTTATTTTTTGCTATGTTATAAGTATTTATTTTTTACACGATTTAGGGAAAATATAATATCCGTTACTTGCAACTAATCGGTATAAATTCGAGGTACCCATGAGAAATTGAGGTCTAGTTTACCTTATTGAGTCAATAACGTGGAGATTTATGCAGTTTTCATCTGTTTTTTAGTGTCGTTGTGATTTTCGTTTTATCCATTTTGATCCATTACTTGTATACAGAATGTGTTATTTACGACAAAGCATGCGTTGTTACCTTTCAACGTCGTGTTACTTCTAAGTCAACGTTTGTTATTAAGCATAAGACATTTGTTATTTTTTGCTATGTTATAAGTATTTCTTTTTACACGATTTAGGGAAAATATAATATCCGTTTCTTGCAACTAATCGGTAAATTCGGGGTAACCATGAGAAATTGAGGCCTATTTTACCTTATTGAGTCAATAACACGGAGATTTATGCAGTTTTCATTTGTTTGTTACTGTCGTTTGTGATTTTCGTTTTATCCATTTCGATCCATTACTTGTATACAGAATGTGTTATTTTCGACAAAGCATGCGTTATTACCTTTCAGCGTCGTGTTACTTCTAAGTCAAAATTTGTTATTAAACATAAGACATTTGTTATTTTTGGCTATATTCGTTATTTCTGACGATTAAAGCTGCAAATTAAATATAAAAATCATACCCACGATCAAATTAACAATAATTTCAACATATTAGGTCATAAATTTTGATATTTTCGGCTATAGTCTCAATGATTTCTGTTATTTGTATGTAGCAGTTTTTTTCTATCTTCCATAGATCTTTTGAAGATTTTTTTCAATCTCAACGATTTTTGTTTATCATTTTCGGCTACAATATCAACGATTTCTGATGATTAAAGCTGCAAATTAGCAAAACAAATCGAGCTTGAAGTTTTTTTCAAAGAAGATTTGAGCTTGCAACGAAAATCGCTCGTTGGAGAAGACGATGGCAAAAGATTGTAAATTTCGCATCTGTTAGAGGGTATATATGTCATATCGCATAGTTTGAGTCTTTTACTCTAAGGCTTTTGAAAAGTAGGTCCTTAACTCTTACTGAAATTTTATTGGGGCCTGAACCCTACTTAAACATGTTAACGGGGCCTGACTGATAATTAACCCATAAAATAATTATAACTATAACCTATGAAGAGCTAGAGCAACACGTGGTGTCCTTTGAGTTTATAGTTAAGTATGACTCATAAATGAGTTTTTCAGGCTAAAGGTAACACTTTGAGATACATTATCATTTATAAAGACAACCTGCGGATATCTATAATTATAGAACATACAAATTGAAGGATCTTCATAACTCAGAGTTAAGGAAGAAGCTACGAACGCAAGTTGAAGAAGGAAAAACGATAGGGTGACATCAAGTATTCAATATCGAAAATAAAGTGAGGTATTACATGATGTAAATTCCGTTGTGTTTAATATATTTTTATATTTAGATAGCCAAACGATATTTTAACACAAGTAATGATGAAGTTTAGGAAGATTCCGAACTTGATTATATGTGTAAAACGTCATATATAGCTTGCACGGTTTATCGAAAAGTAAATAGTTGGGGTTTATACAATTAGTTTACGGTGCTAGAACAGATATTAGAATATTTAGGTGTTTGGTACCGTTTTAAGGCCTGAACTGTTTTATTAGGTTTATAGATAGTTTTCAAACAAGATTTTGATGTATTATTTGTAGTACGTTTTCGGCATCTTTAGTTTTCGTCATCACCTGTGATTCCATGAAAGTTTTCGTAATAGAGCCTCAAGTTTCGGGCCTTTTTGCCGAGAAGTTTCCAGTACCATTATCAAGTTTAATGTTCCCCAAAATTTTCGTTATTTGCTAGGTTTTCGGCAAGGTGTTTCTTTAAATGTTTTCAGCATGACTAATCAATGTTTTCGGCATCAAGCAATCAAGCAAACTTTTCGGCATTCCACAAAGTTTTCGGCATAGGTTTTAAATAAAAGTTTTCGGTACTTAATAAACTTTCGGGATTTTAGGGTTATGCGATTTCTAGGGTTTTTCGTAAACCTAGGGTAGGAATTTGGAGACTTATGGAATTTGACAAACATACTGATATGAAAATATTTTCGTGCTAAGAGATTTGAAGTGTAGGGAATTACCCAGGGTCATCGACTAACTCTATTTGGAGGACATATAGGTGAATTATTCATCTACAACACGTAAATGCGTACTTGATATTGTCTATGTGACTTGATGATTTACGTGTTTTACGTGCGTTTCATGTGATATTATGTTTGTATGCATTATCCGGTATATGCATGGCATAGCACGACATTGTGAGGGATGATGACCACGTCGGTGGTGACCCCTTAAGGTGTTGATTGAGCGGGGTAAAGTGTGCCGATTGTGGCAGTCAGACTCATAGCAGAGTGAGGTTGGACTCATGGGGCACTTGACTGGAGACAGACGTGAGCAATCTGTCTACTCGGGCATGAGCGACCAGAGGTGCAAACCGTCGGATTAGTTATGTAGCGGAAGGGGCGACATGATAGGAGGACGTTGACATGATCGATCAGCGCACTATTAGCTTGGGACCGCTAGTCTGGCGTGAGCGATCAGATGATATATTTTATTTTATTGCGTGCGAGGTGCCGAGTCCAGCCTAGGGCCCTGATATTGAGATACAATGGAAATGTGGGACTAAGCGTGCATTATATCATGTGAAAATTGAGATTGGGAATGAGTTCACGTTGCATTGCATATCCACCTATTGGGCAATAGCTCAGTCTATTACATGTTATAGGTATGGATGAGCCCGGGAGTCTCCGTCGTGAGGTTAGCTCTACCGACGTCGATGAACGTGAGGTTTGAGTTAGTGGCTGGTGGCGGTGACTCCACGGGCTTTTGAGGACGAGAGCGGTACATGGATGCGACTTCTGGAGCGGCGCAGTGAGTTAGGATACTATGGGGCTTCGGCCCATGTACATAGATTGTTTTGTAAAACATTTTACGATATGTATATTATTTATTTAAAAATTTTTGTTAGACGTGTCTTTCGTGACTTACGTTGCGAAAATTCGCCAGTAATTTTGATTAGAAAGTGAGGGTCGTGGGTCGCTACAGGCGAGACTATGATAGACGTTAGAAATGGGACGCTAACTTTGACGGTAGATGGAGAGGAAGTTACTTTTATTATGGTCGGCTCGATGAAAAAGAGTAATGAGCAGGATGACAAGTGTTATTATTTAGACGTCTTTGAGCACAATTTTCTCTTTTCTGTGCAAGGCTTGTCACAGGTCCACGAGCAGAATACGCACATGATTATGACGATCGACGAGAGCTAGAAGAAGGTCGACGAGCCTATTATAGCCGTCGAGGAGAGCGGCGAGGATGATAAGGAGAAAAGTTCGATCGAGGAACCACCAGTCCTAGAGTTGAATTTGCTGCCTGACCACCTCGAGTACGCATTCGGCAGCAACGAGTGGCTACCAGTCATCATTTCATCAAGCCCTGACGATGGATAGAAGAGCCAGCTCTTGGACGTGTTGAGAGTGCACAAGAAGGCTTTGGCGTGGAAGATATCTGACATCAGGGGTATTGATAAACGTAATTTCTTACATTTATATTTGTAAAATTTAAGTCGTTGCATGATAAGTGAAGTCTTATTTATTATTTCTGCACTATAATATGGTTTCATAACAAAATCAAACGTTTTATCGCAGTTTTGTGGAAGTTTCATATTTCTCAATGATCACGGGGTAAACAATGTCCGATAGACCTAAAATTTTAACCATAGATAGAAGACTCGTTAATCATGATTCTTATTGAAAGGATTTTCAACTCGAGGTCTAGATTGTGAGATACAAACTTCTGAACATGCTGCTGTTTTGCAGGAAAAATCGTCACGGCCATGAAGGCTATGCAAGAGGCCGTGAAGCGCACCAGAGAGCTCTTTTCTTGCCCGATTGTGTCAAGGCCGTGAGCATGAACCAACAAGCCGTGAAGGGCACTTCAGGGCTGTGAAAGGAGATGCAAGAGACCGTGAATAAGGACCGAAAGCCATTTTTCTAAGCCCCGAATGCTTCACGGCCGTGAATGGTGGCTACCGATGCCCTGAACACAGGCAAAGACGTTTTTTCTTCCGTTTCTATGTTGTCACGACCGTGAGGATGCGTAACCGAGGCCGTGAATGTTTCCATGACCATGTTAAAGTCAAGGCTTTGCCACATTTGTCAAAGGAAATATCACACACAAAGCATACGAGACATGAGTGAATAAATTAAGGAAAAAGGTTGGAACATCTTCCCTTGAAACAAGCCATTCAATTTAACAAGAGACAAGAAATCTTATTTTGGGGCTGCAAAGTCTGTAATGGAGGCTAGAGTTCTTTCAAAATTTCTTCTCCTTGGAACTCACGTTGAAGAAAATGCACAAGCTAATGAAGGGAAAATTCTATATATAGAGCCAACGTGAGGAGGTTAAGAGAGGAAGAAGGTATGTGATAGATGCACCATTTAAGCTCATATAAAAACATACATGTTGCCTTTCTAAACCCAAGAACATATACTTGGTTGCTCACCACATGTTCGATCAAAGTACTCAACGAAGAGCGGAGATTAATTTCGAAGCCAAATCCAGGAAGTATTTATGATATCTTCGGTGTTAGTTGTGTTCTTTGTTGTGATGATAATGAGTAGCTAAATCTATTGTATTTGAGATGAGATGAACTTTAGCGAGATCAATCGTATGTTTAAGTGTATTTGATGTTTTGTTGTTGTTATGACTCGTTCATGAAGCATATGATTTTGATTATATCTATGTCATTAAAATCATCTAGTTAGCTTGGTCATCTATGTGTTTAAGTTAACGTAGTCCGGGAAATCGTACGCTACGCTCGATAGAGGGGCGAACGATTAGACCACTCGTGAACGAGCGGAATAAACTCATCGCTGGAGATAGGTTGAACTACCCCGTCGGATTAGAGTCAAATCTAATAGCGGGATTCACAGAACCTTAATACAATCTTCAATTATGTAGTTAGGGAAGCTTGCCCAACCGCTTAATTCGTTGTTTTGTTGTTTAAATCATTGTCTGATGCGGTGCAGTTTCGTCAGCTATATAACGTTGCTTATGTACACTTGATATTTGTTTTGATCGAGCAAGGGGGATTCAATGTCTCAAATACGTTTGTTTCCATAAGGGTTTCCTCTCCGTACCATTTTATTAAGTCGTATTTTTTAAGTATTGTTATTTACCGTTTCAACCACCAAAAATATGTACTAGGATATTTAAGCAAAAGTTGTTCTAAGGTACATAGTTCTCTTGGGATTTCGATACTCGGATACCTGCTACTTCTATGCTATTTCGATAGGTAAACTTGTCTGTTGACTGTAGGATAGTTCGTTAGTGTTTGTTTTATTTTATTACTCGAACCGCTCGATCATGTATCAATCCGAGCTACTGTACGCAGATCATAATGGAGGACGAGTTCAAGCCGGTCGCTCAACGTCAAAGGCGACTCAACCCCAATAAGAAGGATGTCGTAAAGAAGGAGGTGATCAAGCCATTAGACGCAGGGATGATCTATCGCATTTCAGACAGTGAAGGTTCAGTCCTGTCCAAGTGGTCCCTAAGAAGAGATGCATGATGGTCATCACCAATGACAAGAACGAGTTGATTCCGACGAGGACCGTGACTGAGTGGCGCGTGTCTATCAACTACAGGAAGTTGAACGACGCCACGAGAAATGATCATTTTTCTTTTACCATCTATCGATCAAATGTTAGAAAAATTATCCGGTCACTCATTTTATGTTTTTCTTGATGGCTTATCAGGATATTTGCAGATTCCTAAAGCGCGCGAGGACCAGGAGAAGACTACTTTCACTTGCCCCTTCGGGACGTTCGCATACCGAAGGATGCCATTCGGACTTTGCAATGCTCCAGCCACCTTTCAGCGATGCATGATGGACATATTTGATGAGATGGTAGGTTAGGTAATGGAAGTATTTATGGATGAATTCTATTTTTGAGTCGTCGTTCGATGTATGCATGTCTAATTTGAAGCTCGTACTCGAACTTTGCAAGGAAACAACTTGGCACTTAATTGGGAAAAGTGTCAATTCATGGTCGAGAGGGTATAGTTATGGGCCATAAGATTTCCTCTAAGAGAATTGAAGTGGACCGAGCTAAGTTGGAGACGATAGAAAAGTTGCTCGTCCCCTCGAACGTGAAGTCTATTAGGAGTTTTCTAGGTCATGCTGGTTTTTGTTGTAGGTTTATTAAGGACTTTTCTAAGATTGCACGACCCATATCTAGACTACTCGAAAAAGATGCTCTGTTTGAGTTTAATGACGAGTGCTTGCATGCGTTTAATTTACTTAAGAAGCGACCATCGCAACCCCTATCATGGTCGCCCCGGCTGGGGGTTACCCTTTGAACTAATGTGCGATGCTAGTGATTATGCAGTCGGAGCCGTGTTAGGGCAGCATAAGGATGACCATTTCAGGCCGATCTACTAGGCGAGCAAGACATTAGACACAATCCAAGCCAATTACACGACCACTGAAAAGGAGTTGTTAGCCGTCGTGTTCGCCTTCGATAAATTCAGGTCGTATCTTATCTTATCGAAAGTTATGTTTACTGATCACTCTGCCCTTAAGTATTTGTTAGCAAAGCCGGATGTCAAGCCCCGACTGATCAGATGGATCCTAGTCCTTGAAGAGCTCGATATAGAGATCCGGGACAAGAAAGGAGCGGAGAATTTTATGGTGGATCACCTCTCTCGACTAGAGGAGTCCGAGATATACCACAAGGACGGAAGGGCGATACATGATAGATTCCCAGACAAGCACTTGTACTTGATACAGGTGGTAAGTGACGATACTCCGTTGTTTGAAGATTTTACTAACTATCTTGTTGCGAGGGTCCTACCAAAGGAGTACACTAGTTAGCAAAAGAGGAAATTCTTTCTGACCCGAGGTATCACTTGGGAAGATCCGTAACTTTTCAGGCGATGTACAGACAAGATGATACGTCGATGTGTCTCATTCCCTGAGACGACACGGATTCTGATGCATTGCCACATGGGACAGACCAGGGCATTATGCAGCTAACCGAACTGCTCAGAAGGTGCTGGAAAGTGGATTCTACTGGCCCACGATCTTCAAAGACGTCCAAAGGTACGTTGACACTTGTGATCAGTGTCAATGCGCAGGTAATCTCTCGAAACGCGATGAAATGCCTCAAAACTTCATTTTGGTATGTGAGATTTTTGACGTATGGGGTATATTTTATGGATCAATTTCCTAGCTCATATAATAACAAGTACAGTCTAGTCGTTGTAGACTATGTGTTCAAGTGGGCCGATGCCCAAGCTTTGCCCACGAATGATGTTAGAGTTGTCGTTAGATTTTTACGAGCATTATTTTCACAATTTGAGGCACCTAGATGCATCATTAGCGATAGAGGCACTCGTTTCTGTAACACCTAGTTTGCACGTACATCATAGCGTTACGGTGTTAGACATAGCCTATCCACCCCTTACCACCACCAAGCTAGTGGTCAGGTTGAAGTAGTAAACCGTGAATTGAAACACATCTTAGAAAAGACCATAGAAGGGAAAGGGAGTGTGCGAATAAGTTGAACGATGCACTTTGAGCATATAGGACTGCATGACACCCAAGGCACTACACCATACAGATTAATTTATGGAAGGCGTGCCACCTTCCCATAGAAATCGAGCATAAGGCTTATTGTGCGATCAAGTCCTTGAATCTTGATTTAGGAGACGCCAACGAAAAGCAGCAACTCCAATCAACGAGTTAGACGAGTGACGTTTATCGGCTTATGACAATGCTCGAATGTATAAAGAGCGCTCGAAAGCATACCATGATAAGAAGATTAGGCAATGACGAGAATTCCAAGAACGGGACCAAGTCCTCCTCTTTAACTCTCGACTTAGGCTTTTTCCGGGAAACTTAGATCGCGTTGTTCGGGACGGTTCATTATTACTCGTGTTTTCCCTTGTGGTACTGTTGAGATTTCAGGAATGGAACAGGGAAACTTCAAGGTGAACGGCCACAGGTTCGAAGCACTATCATGAAGGAGAAGAAGACGTGAGCGAAAAAGAGGTGCTATACCTGGACTTTCAGACTTTCTGAGCGAAAGCATGTACGTCCGGATAAAGACGGTAAAGGAAGCGCTGCTTGGAAGGCAATCCAGGTATTTTCGTTTATGTTTTAGGCATTAGAATACCTCGCAGTGCTTTGTCAAAGCCTGAAGATCAATCTTCACGGCCATGACGCAGTAAATAGCACTTGCAGTATTCTGTCACGGCCATGAAGCTGACTCTTACGAGTTCCTTAAAAAAAAGTTCACGGCCCATGACATAAATGTCACGGTTGTGACTACATAAAATCGACGCTGAGGCATATTGTCACGGCCAGAAGCTTACGCTTCACGGACGTGACACATACGGTTATTCAAAAAAGAAAAGAAAAAAAAACCCTAAAGACTCGAGAAGTCCCACTGCCAAACCCATCTCTCTCTCCTTTTTCCTCGTCTTTCTTTCTCTCTTCTTTCTTCCTCTCTCACGACCATCACCCCAAACCCACCATCTCTCCGACCACTACGAACCACCAACCGCCGCACCTCCGGCCGCGTCACCCAGCTCTGGCGAACCCACAAACGAACACATAACCTAGGTCTAACATCTATTAAGCTCACAATGTATGAATTATTTCTCAACCTTAATTAGTTTAAATTTGGGGATTCATCGAATTTTGCTAATTTTGGGTATGAATATGCTTTTTATAAGTTCGTTACGTGTTATTATCATTATTCGTTTGCTTGATTTGTCAATTCAACCATGAATTTGATGATTATTTGAGGAACCCTAGTTTCGGAACTTAGGGATTTTTGGATATTGGTGGAGAAATTTGTTGCATTATGTGGTTTATTTGGCTTTGAGTCATCGTGTTAAGTCTAGGAATGCGCTTGGGGGGTCGATTCTCGAGCTTGAAATGCATATTTTGGCTTCACCGTTACATGTTCGACAAAATGTCTCTTTGTATTTTTCATGTGTTATTGAATAGTAATGTGTCTTTTGTCGATATTTTGGTCGAGTCGGGCCGCTCTGATTCTATTTGCTATATTTGTTGAGCTCACATGCATTTTTATAGATAACATGCCTAGATAGTGATCCACTGCTCAGCGTCACCCGGCCTCGCGCTCGTCGGTTCGCCAACGGCGACACCGACCACGCCGTTACTCCTAGCTGCTATGCAGCAATTTACTGATGATACGTAGGCGGCCTGGTGTAACAGGCTAAGGGAGATGCAGTTCATCCCGGCAGACCAAATCGACCATGATACGCTGGAGAAGCATCACATCGACCAGCAAGTTGCCCAGTACATGTCACTTAGTGGATGGCTCGAGTTCTTACAAATTAACGAGCCGGTACAAGGAGCTCACACTGGAATGTCCACCTTTTCCCTCGAAGAATATGGACATAATGGCATCAAGTTTCGAGCTTTTAATGTGGAGGGCACGGTGGACGTCGACGATTTTTGTCGGGCTCTTGGAGTGCTAGTAACATTTTTTTGGGCGCCAAGGGCCGTTTCCAGAGAAGCACTATAAGGACCGCCTTCAGTACCCGAGGGACAGACAGGCATGTTGGGCTGAGATTGCAAGAGCTGGCGAGCCCGAATTTAGCGTGAAGACCTCGAAGGCGTCTTCGCTCAAGAGCCCAGGGCTGCGCTATATCCACCGTCTGCTGTCGACTTCGCTCACGCCAAGAGGTGACTCGTGCGGAGCGATTGGGCTCCGTGATCTCTTCAACTTAGCAAAGATGCAGCGAGGCGAACCAGTCCATTTAGGGATGGCGCTTGCCCACGCGTTCAATACTCAAGCTGAGTCCTCAGCCGTGGGAAGATCACCGTGGGGGCGTACATGACGAAGATCATACATGGACTACAATTTTGGCCAGCGAACCCATCCGAGATGGAGGTCGTCGGCGGGCGCATCCCCCTGAACGAGGAGATGCTCGTGAAAATGAAGATACTCATGAAGGCGGCCGCCTGAACGCGAGCGAACAAGGTGTACGTCTGGCACGAGATGTATCATGGCCAGACGGAACAAGGCGACGTCACTGCTGACCAGCTATACATCGAGGGCCCATACCCGGTGGACACCAACACAAGCGGAGGCCACCACTCATCAGGATATCACGAGGGTGAGTCGTCCAGTGTCGCCCCATACGCATCGGCAGCAGATCTCGTCACATTGCGCTAGGAGAATATGCGGAACAACGAGGTGCTGCAACGCGACGAAGAGGCACGACAATTTAACGTAGAAACTCCGCGCCGACAGAAAGAGTACGAGCGACGAAACGAGAAAGTCCATCGCCGGTGCCGTGAAGAGCAAGAGCGCTACGACTGAGCCCTTCGAAACATGGACGCTGCGATTCAGCTTAGGCGACGTTCGATGGAGCACCTTCGCCCGAGGATACCTTCCGGCCACCACCTTAGTGATGGTTTCTTTTCTTTTCTTTAGAAATTTTATTATTTAGACCTTTAGCTAGTCGTTTATTCTAATTCTATTTTGTCTATCACTATGATGCCTATGAATATGTATATTATTATTATCCATGTCTATTTCCTTTTTACGTTTGATTTTCTTTTTAGTTATGTCAGAATACGTATCACGAGTCACGATACTACGACCTTCACACGTTCAGTCACGACCACATCATTTGTTCGTCAGGGGAGTCCCGTTCTTTTCACCTTTTTTTCCCTTTCTTTTATTCATTTTTTTACGTTGAGGACAACGTTGGTCTTAAGTGTACGGAGGGGAGATTAGGTTGAGAATAGGGAAATTAGGTTGAGAACTTACGTGAAAAGTTTTTTATGACGTGTCTGTGAACTGTTAATTTCGTTGGAAAGGCATGAATTATTAAAATCGGGCATGATTGTTTGCGTTTATCTCGAATTGGTTTGCATTTATGAAATTTTATGGGCGATTAGAATATGCATGATTGATTGAATCATGCCAGATTGAATAAACATAGCGCTATTTTGAGAGATTCGTACACATAACCCGTTTATGTTGCGAGAGTTTGAGCCTGACGAGCTTATGCTCGTTTTTCTTGGTTGTGTGATTAGTGCCTAGTTTATATCTCTCTAGAACTTGCTTGTCTGATACGCATTGTACTGCTTGAGGTTCGTTCGTGTGGAAATGATGAGGGCATTAGGAAATAAGTCACCTTGAGCTTGAGCCTATTCATTTCCCACCTCGTAGATTATAAAAGCCGCTAACTGAATAAGCCTCCAGAGATCATCTGAACCTGGGTTAATATACTAAGCATCAGTAGCATATGTCGACTTGATGGATACTGCCATAATGTTTGATTTAATGTTCTTCTGTGTTATTCGATGAAATGACTCGATCCACTTGACCATTTTCTGAAATGACCCGATCCCTTGCATAAAGCTTGCTCATAAACCTTTCAAGATATAGATTTTCTTAATAAGTATCCCTAGGTATACGGCATTCGCTGTGACGATGTATTCTTTGCGACAAAAAGCCAAACCTTGATGTGTAGGGAATACGAGCAGCGCACAATAAATCAGATCAATAATAAGGTGAAAGGGCAGAAAATGAAAGGAACATGAGTTGAGAGGGTCTTCCAGAAAAGTCTACGATTTCAGAGTAAGAATATTGAGTCTTATGTTGGGGCAACATATGTGACTGTCAGTTTGATCATGCTATATTCTTTGTCTTTCGTTTATGGGTCTCGATTTGTAGTGCTAAGGAAGCTCAAGTTGATAGGTGTCGATCATTAGTGTACTGTCGATGATTGTTTGCTTGATTCCATTTTGTGCTTTCTACCTATGATGATAAGTTGCAAATAATTATACCATCATCTTAGTTTGATGCCTTTTTTGACTTCTAGTTTACTTGAGGACAATCAAATGGTTAGGTGTGGGGAGGATTGATAAACGTATATTAGTACAGGAATTATAGCAGTGAATTGGGATATAATAGGGTATTCTTCATTATTTCTTGCATTTATATGCTCTATTTACACCTATTTGTACATTGTAGGACCTTAGGACGGCTATCGGGCGAAAAGGAGCGAAACGAGGAAAAACGAGCAAGTTACGATGCTGACAGGGAGGAGTCACGGCCGTGAAGCCTGTGCTCCAGGCCGTGACAAATATGCTGAAGCCAAACTTCAAGTCAATCACGGCCGTGAAGCCCTGTGCACCAGGCCGTGACTAAAGTACGAGATCACAGTTTAAGATCATCAAGGCCGTGAAGACACATGCACGAGGCCGTGACAAAGGTGCGAGATCAAAGATCAAGGATGTCACAGCCATGAAGCCTTGTGCACCAGGTCTGACTGAAGTGCGAAAGCAATGGAATTCATTCAGAAGAGTGTCACGACCGTGAAGGCCAATGTTTCCGACCGTGAATGGTTCAAATTTCACTATAAAAACCCAATTTCGACTCAAGAAGGGGGAGACCGATCAGATCTTAACCCTAATCATAAGGAAATGAAAAAGAACCGTGAAGAATAGAGAAACTTTCTCCAGAAGCACAAGAGACGGATCAATAACGATTTCACGTTGAATTAAACGAGGAACAAAGATTCATCCACGATACCATCCCAGATCCATCAGTAGGAAATATGACTAGTCCTCCATCCTTGTTTTCAATTTCTGTTGGTTGTTTATCCGTTAATTATAAGTAGCTAATTTCCCTTTGTGTTTGGAAATAGATGAACGCTTCAAGCTATGTATTTATCGTGACTCGTGTATGTTAACTATTTAGTTATCTATGGAAGTGTTTCTTTGCCTCAATATGTCTATGTGTTGAAGTGAATGTGTGGTAAATCGTTTAGGGCAACATCTAAATAACGATTAGGCCGTTCATAGATGATAGGATTCAAGTATAGGACGAAATCAAATACTCGATCCTCGCCGTTAGTAATTATTGAATCTTAGATTTCCACGAACGTCTAGGGCGACAACAAATTTGGAAGTGGGTAGAAAATTACTGCGATTTTATCAAGAATCACGTACGAGCGATATTCTATTGTCTTAGTCGATAGTACCTAGCGGGATTCGAATTCCGAGCATACTATTTTTATCTGCAAACACTCATATCAGTTTTAGTCATGTTCTCGCAATCTCTCGTTGCATTAGGATTGATCTGTTAGGATAGTTCGTAGTATAAACAATTTGCGCACTTTATTTAGGCTAGATATTGAGTCGATAGGTTATTACTATTAATCAAGTTTATTCCTCGTGTTCGATACTCGCTTACTCACCTTACTACGCTACAAACGATATGCCCACTGCCTATCGCACGTCGATGATAGTAACTACGTATTCGTTCTAATTATTACTCACACTTGCATGTTATATTAGCACACCGCGTGTCGATTATCTGCGTTGAAGCAAAGATGGTCAAGGCACCATTTTTCTCTGTCGAGAGAAATAGTTCACCACTAGAATTGATCCATACTGATATATGCGGTCTGAAATTCGTGCAAACTAGAGGTGGAAAGAAATATTTTATTATGTTTATCGATGACTGCACGAAGTACTAACATGTATCTTTTAAGTGGTAAAGATGAATCTTTTGATGTCTTCAAAAGATATAAGAGTGAAATTGAGAATCAACTTAACCTTAGGATTAAAATAATAAGAACTGACATGAGAAATTTATCGAATGGCGTTGCTGAACGCAAAAATAGAACTCTTAAGAAGATGATGAATGCGATGCTAATCAGTTCAGGGCTACCCCAGAATTTGTGGGGGAAGCCATACTGTCCTCAAACCGCATTCTAAATATAATGGGGACGGCTAAGTATCGATCTGGTGACGTTCTTGCTTATTAAAGAAGAGCTTAACCACTACGCCATCATATAAATATGTCTGAAAGCGAGTATACATCTTACTATACTTTGTCGGCTGGGGGGTCAATAGACCTACTCCGTCCTGACTACCAACACGCAACATCTTGATAATAGTGTTCAAATTTTTTGGCTTTTACTAAATGATAGTTTTAATTTCAAAACAAAAACTGACAAAGGCTGTTAGGATCGGTTTGCGTGTTTAGAGGGGGGTTGAATAAACACTCGCTGTTTTTCGGTTCTTAACTGGTTAGAGTTAGATATCGGTGCTCGATATTCTGAGTGCGGCTTATGGGGAAGTGTGACCGGTCAATGGCGACTGAGACCGGTTGCGCAGTGTGTTGTGTGTGTGATTGTTAGTGCAAGACACATCGACTTGTTATGGAAGTTCGGAGCAAAAAAGATCTACGTCTCCCTCTTTTCCGCAAGAAAGGCTACTCTAGAAGATTTGGTTTCGATACAACCCCCGTCGTATGACCTTCTTAGCTAGACTCACACGTATAACCCCATTGGTTATACTTGCTAACAAAAATCATAGACACCACAGCTAGACAGTTTTTTAAAGTCTGTCTCTTTCAAGAGCTTTTTACAGTCCCTTGGAAGAAACTTCTCGAGGAAATCTCCACACTAAAAGAAAAATTACGACTACACTCACATTAATATACCTTGATTTCGCATGACAAAATTTCTTGCACTAATACTTTGAAATTTTCAGGACCCATCAAAGAGTCACTGAAAGGTCAAGTCTTGGTTGGAAAGGAAGATATTTTGAAGGAGAAACGCGATTTTAACGAGTCTTTTGTCATAGATTGTTTTCCTTCAAAAACTTTTGTATCGTCTTCACTAATAAATTTCGAAAAAATCTTTCAATCATTCGTCTAAAATATTATAAAATAATATTTATATATTTCTTTATTTTTCTGAAATTTTACAGCGATTGGTCGCATCCAGTTTTAAAGATGTTTGTGATATGTCGTATCAGTTTTTATCCTTTCAAAAATATTTCACAGTGATATGTCACAGTCATAGCTTTTTCAGAACTTTCACAGTGACACATCACATCCTTATTGATGGTTGTCATTGATAAGTCGACAATGATTATTCAGCTTCAGCTTTTCATCTAAAACACTAATAAAAGCTTATTTCATATTTAATAAATTAAAAGAATCTTCACTAATAAATTTCAGAAAAATCTTTCAATCATTTTCAAATAAAAGTAAAATATTATATTAATAAATTTTGAAAAAATCTTTCAATCATTCGTCTAAAATATTATAAAATATTATTTTAGATCGCATTATTTTTTCAAATTTTACTGTGATTTGTCACATAGCATAGCTTTTTTCTTTCAGCAATTTCGCAGTGATACATCACATCCTCATTGATTGGTCACATCCAGTTTTAAAGACGTTTGTGTTATGTCGTATCAGTTTTTATCCTTTCAAAAAATTTCACAGTGATATGTCACAATCATAGCTTTTTCAGAACTTTCACAGTGACACATCGCATTCTTATTAATGGTTGTCATTGATAAGTCGACAACAATTTCAGTCATTCATCTAATATTATAAAATATTATTTTCGTATACTTAATCTTGTTTGGTCTAGGTGCTTTTCTTATATTAGTTTTCAGAAATTTTGCCTATAAATAACTCCATCGTGGTAGTCATTCTTCATAAGCCTCAACAATACACTATGTCTACTATTCAAGTCATCATTGGTGGTGAGATACAACAAAGTGGTGACGAAGTCTCATATAGTATTAATCCCGTTGCATATCAAAGATTACCCCGTCATATAAAATTTCTCCAGCTTCTTTCTTTGCTATACGACGTTGTAGGAGTCGATAGCAATAATTTCTTTCTTAAAATATATGCGAAGTATGAGTACAAGCGTTTCAACAGAGTTTTTCATACACTCTTCGAGGTTAAAACCGACCAAGATGTTGAGTTCTTCTTTCATCAAGATTCTGGCTTCAACTGTTTGCATATTTTCGTCGAGTCAGTCCAACACATAAATTCCTCCGATCTCAATCAAATCCTCACATATGAAGATACCGTATTTGACCATTCTGCATACTATCAAACAACCTCTCAAACTCAACTCGACGAAGCAGGTACATCAACAATCGTTCCCCCTGACAATCCCATTGAGCCGGAGCATGAACAGGAAGTGAGCGACTCAGAAGCAGATGACATTGGCGGCGGATTAGAAGATCTATCGGATCCTGTTGGCGATGAGATGACGATGAACCGAATGTCGAACATCAACCTACTTCATCACAGATGCAAAGAGAACTACAGCCAACTGTACCATTTTATGAGACTTATGAGATGGCTCCAGAAGCAAATGACGATCACTACAGAGGACATTGTTCATTCTACGACGACAACGAAGGTCACCTTGGTGTTAATCATCTTCCAGAGCAATCACATTTAAAAATTGCAGTCAACGATTACTCACTTAAACATGCAAGAAGAGAATACCGGGTTTTGGAGAGTAACAGTGCATTATGGCATATTACCAACAACAGTCCAAACTGCGTGTGGAGGCTGTGTGCATGCCACAAAAAAGAAGAAAGGTACTGGATGATAACAAGGTATCCTGGTGAGCACACGTGCTTGATGGATGAGTTGCCAGACACACATCGCAACATATCTCCAGACGTTATTGCCGAGATGTTGATTTCAGTCATTCGGGTCAATCCTCAATATCTTCCAAAGGATGTGATACAAAGGGTCAAAGACAGTTACGGCTACAAAATTTCTTATCTTCAAGCGTGGCGAGGTTTAAAGCGTGCGATGAGGATCGTATATGGCACGTGGGAGAGTTCTGTCCAACAGCTACCGAAATTCATGAAAGCCCTACAAGCACAAAATCGAGCACGATTGTGAGGTGGAGACATAGCTCAAACAATAATCAGAATATTCTACGGTATGTTTTTTGGAGCTTTAAACCTTGCATAGACGGTTTTCAACATTGTCGAAAGGTAGTATGTGTAGATGGAACTCATCTTTACACGAAATATAAGCACAAGATGTTAATTGTTGCGGGTCTTGATGCTAACCAGAATGTTTTTCCACTAGCCTTTTCGATCGTGGATGAAGAAATCGTGAATCTTGGCACTGGTTTTTGCACTTATTGAATGTTCGCGTGTTGAAAAATGAGGAAGTATGTTTAATCTCATATCGTCAAACGGGGATAAAATCTGCTGTAGAATTGCTTTTTCAGAGAAATTCAATTAGAGGTGTTCATCGTTTTTGCCTTCAACATGTCAAATCTAACTTCTATAAGGATTTTAAAGACCAACAGTTGAAGGACTTATGTCATCGAGCGGGCATGGCACATACGGAGTTGAAGTTTAGGCGAACGATGGATCAAATTAAGGCAATTAATGAGAATGTTTGGAAGTGGCTTGATAAAATCCCAAAGGAGAAGTAGACGTTCGTGTATGATGGGGGGTCGTCATTGCGGTACCATGACGACCAATATATCAGAGGCATTAAATGGAGTCTTAAAAGGAGCTCGATGTCTGCCCATAACTCCAATTGTCCAGTTTACTTTTTATCGCATTATCACATATTTTTTTACAGGTATCAAGAGGCATGCCTTGCGATGGAGAATTCAGAACAGCGTGGTTATCTTATGTCACGAGAAAGTATCGTGATTGGAGCAACGACTCAAGAAGCCATACGGTGAGAGAATTTGATTATGCGACAAGTTCCGCCGAGGTCTATACCAGGTATTTAAGTGGAAGGGGATCTAAGACGTACGCGGTGGTATTGAGTGATCTTCAGTGCTCATGCGCTAACTGGAGTATGTTCAAAATACCATGTTCACATGCACAAGCAACTTGTCGTAGTTTTGGGCTTAATAGTGCTCAATACGTTGCCGCGTATTATAGTAAAGAAGCTTATTTGAGAACTTATGAGGGTCGATTTGTTCCTTTGGACGACGAGCGTTATTGGGATGATGCCGATTTCCAGTTGTTCCACAATCCGCAACATAGAAATCGAAGGGGAGCCGGAAGGAACCGAACGACGAGGATTACAAATGAGATGAATAGATCTGAGAGGCGTGCAAGACAAAGAGGTGGACAGCGATAAGTAAACTTATTACTATTTTGAAAGTTGAAGTGTCTGTTTATGTGTGTTTAAGTAATGTTATTTGCAATGTAATGTTGGTTTGCTTCGAAAATGTCCGAGTTTTATGTGTGTTTAAGTAATTTTATTTGCAATGAAATGTTTGGTTTGCTTAAAAAACTTTCGGAATTTAACTATTTTAGTTATTTACGAAATTTTATTCAAATATAAACAATAAAAATAGAGAAAGTAAAAAAAAAAAAAATTAACTTGCTAACTATTTTAACGAAAGAATTTCGAGAAAGTAAAAAAAATTCAAAAAATTTCGAACCTATCTTATTTATTAGATAAGTTTTATCAAATACAAAACAAAGGAAAAACGTTAAGGAAAAAAAATTAAGTTGAACGCGCCACTTGCTATGACGCGTTATGGACGCGCCATACCAGGTGGTGCTTTCACCTATTTTTGATATGAAACACGAAATGGCATTATTTTCGATACCTAATTTCAAAAAGGTATTATTTTTGAAAAAAAGCCTCTCGCTGAAGCCATAGTTGTCCCACAGCCCACAGTGTTGAAAATTCATTTCGAACTGAAGTTACTCGAAATGTGAAAGCTATACTGATATTGTGTTGAAATACATTCATGACCTTAAGGGTGCGTTTGGTCCGCGGAAATCGACACGGAAAAGAAAAGAAAAGTGTGGTGTTACGCATCGAATCATTGTACTTTACGTTTCACGTGTCGTACAATTATACTTTTTCTTTTCTTTTCCACGTCGAAATCCACGAACCAAACGGAGCCTAATAGTTAACTAATGATAGTTCGATTAGGGTTCGAAAGCCAAACATCTCCAATTTCTTCCACTCAAGTAAAGAAACACTACATCTGATTTTAATTAGAGATGTTTAAGGATATTGGACACGTATTAAGAAATAACGTAAAATCATCATTATATCCTTAATTAACTGTTTTAGCCTATTTTATTATAATTATTTTTATTTAAGATGGGTAAAACTGAATATATAAAAGCTATTTTTCTTGAAAATACTAAAAGGATTTCTATTTAAAAACAGAGAAAAGAAGTGCAAAACAGCATGCATTAAAAATCAGATGAATAATAAAACTGTATAACAGACAAGAGAAGCATTGAATGCTCGAACATGGGAACTCTTGGAAAAATAGGAAGGTTCACATGCCTAACAATATACCCCAATTTTATCACTTTTTCTATATTTAGTAAACGTTTTCTTTTTCCTTGCACAACTCTCCTGTGCCTGAAAAAGCCCCCATAAGCTGTTAGAAAAAACACAAAGGATGAAGCAAGACATCATCAACTTGCAGCAAAAAATAAACAACAGCCATAATTCCTTTTTTTTTTCACTTTTGCAACTTACATAGTATACATAAGAACCTGGGAAATCATTGAATTTGTTGGGATCATGTAATTGAAAAACTAAGATCAAAGAGCTTTGCTGAAATTTATTTGGAATTTAGCCACACCTAAAATTTCGGCAAGAATTCTTTTCGGAAATAGTAAACATGAAGGAGAAGAATAACAACACAAAGTTTAACGCCTAAAACTCTCAAATTATAGGAGAAAAATCATTCGTGCAATCAATCAAGACGCCAGAAAATACACTCCTAAAAAATGATAGTCACATAATTTTCCTAACCCCCAAGTAACAACCAGCAAGTAATTCTATCAACTATCATAAACTGTCATGGAATTTGTCTCAAGTTAAATTGTTTGCACAAATTAACTTCATAATGCTGCGTTTTTAATTTAACTTTAACTTAAGATATGTTACCTAATTGCCTTTTTTCATAACTAAGGTGGGATAAAAAAAAAAAAAAAAAAAAAAAAAAAAAAAAAAAAAAACCCACAGTCAAAGAAGGTCTTCTTCACTGAGCTAATAAGCTTCGTTATTCAAAGAACTCTATTTTCATATTTTTGCTCTTCCCGTCTCTTCTAGTTCGTAAGATCGAAAAAAGAAAGACAGAAAGATAAACACAAACATCCAATTTTAGGGATAAGATAAAAATTTTGTCCCCATCAGGTCGATATCTTTACGCAATGTGAGAAAAGTTACAGCAATTAAAATAATACATATGATATGTAAGGGACGACGTACTATATATTTGCTCATATTCTACTCATTTTCTGACAAAGATCAAAGCTTTTTTCTTGGTTTTCAAATGGGGCCAACAAGCAATGATATAAACTTTCTTATTAAACTATTTTTACTACCATTGTTATTCATATTTCATTTCTCCTCGTACTGTCTTGGCGAAGAAGTGAAGCTCACGATCAACGGGTCAACTTTAATAGCTCAAACAGATGAAAACTTCGTCTGTGCTACTTTGGATTGGTGGCCTGAGTTTAAGTGCAACTATGGTCAATGCCCATGGGGCAGAGCTGGGATTTTAAATTTGGTACTTATATCGTTTTCTTGAAAAAATATTTTTTTTTTTCTTATGGGAAGCTTAATAAGGTACATCTTTGAGTTATATCGTCTGATGTTTTCTTGATAGGATCTGGAGAACAAGATTCTTGCAAATGCAATTAAAGGTAAACCAACGTTAAAGATTCATTTTTTTCTGACATGGGATTGACATTTCTCTATACTAAGATCACTTGGAATTGATTCAAGAAAATTGCATGGTAACGCCTTTTTTTTCTTTTTTTTTTTTTTTTTTTTTTATCAGCATTTAGCCCATTAAGGATAAGAATCGGAGGTTCACTTCAAGATCAAGTCGTCTACAAAGTCGGAGATTCAGTTGCAAAATGCCCACATTTCAAGGCAAGAAACGGCAGTTCGTTCGGTTTCTCCAAAGGTTGTCTCACCATGGAGAGATGGGATGCCATTAACAAGTTGTTTAATGAAACTGGGTTGTCTTTTTTTCTTCCTTTTCTTTTTCTTTTTCGTCTTAAACGATTGAGGATTTCGGAGTAGAAGATCGTATATATGACAAGGCGCAATTTCAATTTATTTTGTTCAGGCCTCTGATAACGTTCGGCTTGAACGCTCTCACCGGAAAAAAGAGGCTCAAGGCCGGGGATACGCTCATGGTGGGAGATTGGAACCCGAAGAACGCTTACGATTTCATGAAGTACACCGCCTCGAAAGGATACAAAATCGATTCTTACGAACTCGGTATATATAATATATATATATATATATATATATATATTAATAACAGTTTTAGCTATCGTGCATTTGACATGTAGAATTTGATGCCGAAAATAAATGGAAAATAATAATGGTACAACACAGGAAAAGTTAAAGTACAAAATAATTCGATGTGTACCGTTACGCTTTTCCTTTTTCATTTCCACGCTGAATTCATCGTACCAAACGTACTCTTAGTTATACGTTGCTTCAATTTGTTCTGTCAGGAAATGAACTGTCTGGGAGAGGCATAGTATTCAGAGTCGAAGCCGACCAATACGGCAAAGATATGAAGGTGCTTGATCGCCTCGTCCAGGAGCTTTATCCCGACCCAATTTCCCAACCTAAGGTGTTGGGCCCGGGCGGATTCTACGACAAGGTTTGGTTCGATACCTTCCTCCGAGCCTCGGGGCCGAACGTGGTGGATGGTCTGACTCATCACATCTACAACCTCGGAGCAGGTTATTTAATTTTTTTAATTATTACGTAAGTGTGCAACTTCTTCTTTTTTTTATCATTTGACGCCAGGCTTAAGCTACAGACGACGCTTTCTTTTTTTTTTATAATTCCGCCAGGTTCCGACTCAGAGCTTATAAACAGGGTCCAAAATCCGCAATTCCTCGACGGAATATCTCAGACATATAAAGATATGTCGACGAGCATTCAGTCGTTCGGACCATGGTCTGGAGCATGGGTTGGAGAATCGGGCGGAGCGTACAACAGCGGCGGAAAAGACGTCTCTAACACTTTTGCGAATGGTTTTTGGTCTGTTCGCTCACTTAACTCTATTTTTTTTTCACGTCGATTCGATTTAATTCGACCCCTTCAAAAAAATGCACCGTTTGTGGTATTACGAATTTTTATTTGTAAAAAAAGGTACTTGGATCAATTGGGAATGACAGCAAAGTACAATCACAAGGTGTTTTGCCGACAGGCTCTGATCGGCGGTTTCTACGGGTTATTGAATATTACCTCATCCGTCCCGAATCCAGATTACTACGGGTTGGGTCGATTAATTATTCAAATCGAGAATCTAATTTATATGTATATATATATATATATATATATATATTATACTGGCAGAGCTATTTTTTCTGAATCTTTAATAGAAAAATAATTATATGAGCTAATTTATGTAATATTACTAAAGTAACCCACTCAAAGATTTTATTTTAATTTGGACGCCATAAATTTTTTATTATTTGGATTTGGACCCCACTAGGATTACATTCTACCTCTGCCACTGTCTATGTCGATGATTGAATCTTATTGTTGGTCAATTTTGCAGAGCGCTTCTATGGCATCGGCTGATGGGCAAGAACGTACTTACCGCGTCGCACGACGGCCCTCCTTACTTGCGCGCATATTCCCATTGCTCGAAAAGCACGGTAATTCGACGCCTCATTTCGCAATATTTTTCCTTTTCTCAATAGTGCGATAATTCGAACCATTTATCTAACTTCCAAAAGGAGGGTATTTCGGTACTTTTGATCAACATGTCGAATTTCACGGCCTACAACGTCTCACTGGGCGGAGCCGGCGAGAGAGAAGAGTATCACTTGACGCCGAACGGCGGCAATATTCGGAGCAACGTGTTGTTGGTGAACGACGTCCCCTTGAGGCTTACGGATTCGGGCGAAATCCCGAGCATCGATCCGCAGGTCGTTACTGACTATTCATCGCCTATAAATGTTGCGCCCGATTCATTTGTTTTTGTAACTGTTAAGGGCTTAGACGCGCTGGCTTGTGCTTAGGCAATATATTTGTGTGTTGTATTTTTTTTCATAATTTTCTTATAGTTGTTATAATTATCGGTTATAATTATTTTCTTTCTTCATAAGAATACAAGCACACAACTTATATACATTAGATGTTGGGCACATCTATTAAATTGAGGGTTCCAGCCTAAAATCAATTGGTATTAGGTGGAGAGGCCTCTTTGATTTATATACTGACGGGTGGGACTGAAATTCTCAACACGCCCCCTCACGTGTGCAACGATTCAAAGCCTAACTCGTGGACATATGAAATCGGGTGACGGTGAGTGAAATATGCGTGATAACACGCAGATCGAATCCGCTCTGATACCATATTAGAAATCGAGGGGTCCTTCCTAAAACCAATTAGTGATATGAGGAGAAACCTCTTATATTTAGAGAGACTCGAAGAGCTTGAATTAGTCGATGTGGGACAATGCACAAATTATAAATTCAACACGCCCCCTCATGTGTGGCATGACTGGCCTAACACGTGCACATATGAATCAGGTGACGGTGAGCAGCATCGAACTCGCTCTAGATGAAATTGAGGGTTCCAACCTAAAACCAATTGGTATTAGGTGGAGAGGCCTATTTGATTTATATACTGAGCCGGGTGATATTAATTTCCCGAGGTGGGACTGAAATTCTCAACAACATCTACACACGTACTTCTTCTATATAGTATGCTATAGTTTTTTTTTTGTTTGTTTTGTCAAACGATAGCATGTTGTCTCATTTTATAAAAGATAATGATATAGATTAAACAACCCAAGAGGTCTATTTGGCAATGCAAATGCCAATAGAGACAAAAGCTCAACTGCAAGCAACTCGAACCTAGGCAGATAAAACTGATAAAATAAAAGTAGTTCAAACATCCATATCAACAACTATGAACTTCTATTACAAACTAAATCTAAAAGTACACAACAATGGTGGCTATAAAAATCAAAATTGTTGTAGACGTGGATGATGAGCGAAAACAATCATATCTTCAGTGAAGATAAAAACGTGCCTAAGAGGGGGGAGGGGTGAATTAGGCTTATAAACATTATGCTTCTTCTTTTCACAAATCATAAGATGTAGTGAATTAGAGATGCCTACTGATGCTTGTGATGAGTATGCCTGATATAACCTAGTAACGTTGGATGTGTGTCGGATCTGTCTCACAGCGAAAAGGAAATAACTGTAAAGTAAATGCGAAACAAAATTTTTATAGAGGTTAATTCCCCAACTGGGTTTACTCCTCTCCTTGAGGTTTGCTCCCCAAGAATTCAACCAATCACTATAATGCACTGTAATTTGATACAAAACTGATTGATTAGCCCAATACACAACCAAAACAAGTCGAACACTAGACACACTAGGTTACCACACGCCGAGTTTTGTTCCTCAGAATCCCCTGAACCCGACTGACACAGCTCGCTACCAAAGGGTCCCCGAAACTCGTTCTTCCCTTCACGTGTGCGTAAACGTCGACCTTGCCTCCTTCGTATTGCTCACATCCGAAGATAGAATATATGGTGCGAGGTTGGAATAAATCAGTACGTTCAGTACTTCGCAAGTGATCGCTCAGGTAGGCAGAAAGCTATCGCAAATGATCGCTCAAGAATCTCTCAATACTGTTTTTGCTCAAAACGCTTATCGCAAATTGTAAGTCTTGAAAATATGAAGTGTTGCTCATATATATAGATTTTTCGCTCAACACTTCACATGGAAATCAGATCAGAGATTAATCATCAAATCAAACATATAGTCCATGTAATTTTCGAGAATCAAACATGCCATGTAAATCATGCCCACCATAAATATTCACAACGGTCATAGGCTCATTAAAGCATGATTATATTCCATATAAAGCAAAGATTCGTTCTCAAGACATTTTCAATTAATTCGAATTATATTTACCATAATAGATCATTCATATGTGATTCCCTGTGATCAGTTTACAGAGTCAATCAAGATTTACTTTTCATGTTTAGCACACGAGATAGCCGCATATCAATACATTTTCATATTTAGCACATAGTATCAGATCAATATATTTACCATGTTTAGCACATAATCAGATCATATCACAGCTATCACGAACTAACGTGTCATGCCACAACTTTTCATATTTCAGAGGTCACATCCATTTTTAGCATATTACCATATAATAGCACCTTATCCACAAAGTTAATCAAAACATATCTTTCCTAAATTTAATATCCTAATCAGTCTATGGAAAGATATCAAATTGACTTTGCACAACTAAATAAGCAGAAACGTTCAGAATCGTAGATGCAAGTTGCACTCAGGAATAAACGAATTGCAACGGATATATCACTTTCCATATTCTGACAACGCATTTCCCATATATAACAGAGTAGGATATCTCAAACGTTATTTTCATATACAACACAGAATGTTTCATCATATGAGACGTTTATAACATGCGATCACATAGTTTCACCAATAACTTACAGAATCACATGTGAACCAAACATTCAACAGTTTAACCAATTTATAGCTCATAAATAATGCATGGTCGAATATTATCATGTACAAAGACAATATATTTAACACTTATCGAATTGCTTAATTTATAGACCTTACGTCATTACAATTACATAGTCGATTAAGCCAGTCCTAGCGCATATGTCTAAGTGTTCCATAATCACAAAGCAGAGCATATGATATTTCCTAGGCACATATGATACATATTTGATCCCCTGCCTAAGTGCAGTTATCTACAGTTCTCTATATGACATGCAGAGATATATCATGAATTAATTTCAACCCCTGTCTACATTACAGATATCTCATGTCATTTTCAAAATTATATCACGAATGCAACATTTTGAAATTTACCCGTACGTGTGCTCACCCTGCCTAAGTGCGCATTTTCCAAACATGATTCAAGCAGCAGACAATCATTGCAGCAGGCACTTATCACTTATCAAGAAATCTAACACATGTTAATTAGTGCCGATAAGTATCAGAGTTCAATGTATCTGAGCATAAGATCACGCACCGCAGCGTATAAGCATCACAGGAATATCATAAGGTTAGAGCAAAATATTAAGCATCGCAAAACATAGCATCAGAGATATATCATAAGAGCAAAATATTATATATAAGGGTTCCACGAATTTCCCTACACAAAACCTACCTTCTAAACTCGCCTAAAACCTACCTTACTTACTCCCCCTTCATCACCAAAAAGGAGGGAGACACCTAAAACCAAACTTGCGAAAACGGAACATAAGGAAATATCCTAAGGCAACTAGGATCAGAGCGGAATAGAGGGGCAGCCTAGTGGCTTGAAGAACTTTCGAAATCAACGAATTTAGGAATGGACTTCTTCATTAACTTGGTAAGCTTGGACAACTTCAGTGACAGCTCAGTGTATTGCTCATTGATCTTCCTGAAGCACTTCTGGTTGTCAGCCTTGATATTAGAGATATCACGGCGTATCGCTGAAATTCCTTCCTTTTCAACGCTGAGTTCGTCCTCATAGTCGTCGTTGTCGTGGCTAACAACCTTCGCCGTTTCTTTCGAACAGACCTTTTCTGTGCACTGTACACGGACTTCTTTTCATTGGCTTTGAACCAATCGGTTTTCGAGTGATGTATTTCCATGCGCTTCAGAGTAACCAGATCCACGCGTGGATAGCCTTGTCTTCCCATGCCGACGGCAGAACTATGCCTTCATATTTGAAGAAATGAGTGAGTAACATCCCGTACGACAAGGATTTGTCTCTGCTGTCAAAGGCTTGGATCATGTGCTTCACGATGACATATCCGAGATTGAACTTGTGGTTCTAAGAGATCATGTAGACTGCGAAAGTGCTCATGAAATACATCGTTGTTGAGTGGCCTCCACTGCTGTAGAATATCATTTGTAATTGTGCTTGATTTCATTAGTTCTCCTTGTAATTAGGGGCTTTACTTGTATTAGTCTTTAGATTAAGGACTAGCTTGATATTTATACCAAGATTGTTTGGTATAAATACTTGTAAACTAATTGAGCTGAATAAAAAAAAAGTTTAGAGAATTGATCCGAATGGCTTGCAATTCGATTTCTAGAGAGAGAAACAACAGTAACTTTCTCACTCTAATTGATTTCTCTCTCGTGTTCTTAACTTGAGTTTTTCGATCGAATTCAATTGATTATCTAAACGATCGAATTGCTATGGATTCTAGCCTAGGATCGTAGAGTTGTTAATCAGAGGACCTAACAATTGGATCGAAATTTTATTTCGAACATTGTTCCATCGAAGAACAGATTTGGCGCGAAAAGTTTTTCGATCCAATAGCTTAATTCTGTGCTTAATTGACTTGAATTTGATGTTTCAGTGCTAGATTAAGTGATAAATGATCATTGCGACTAGATCAGTAGAAGTTTGAACTTCGAATTTTGATTAATTTGATTCTGAAATTTTACTGTTGACGAAGAACATGAAGAACACGTTCTGATTTTGATCAAATTCGATATATTTTGCTTCATAACGTGTTTAATTGCTTGTTCGTGCATGATTAGTACTTGATTGCGAGCAATTACCTCAAACTTCAATATCTGATTATTTGTTTTTGCTCGAATCTGTGTTAATCGTATTCTGTGAATTTTTCTCGATTGCTCAATTTTTTCTCGCTAGGTTTTGCGATCGGATTAGTTTCTCGATCGATAAACTTAGCGCGAGAATTTTTCTCGGTCAGAATACGAAGTCAGCGCTAGAATCGTCATCAGCAGAAACGATTTTAGTTAGAAATATTTCTCGAGCATTATCCACCGAAAAACTTTTTCGAGTGAGACCTATTTTGACCTTGCATGCGTAATAACTTCCACTCGAAAAACTTTTTCGGTCAAACCTTTTAACGTTTGACCAGGCGAAAATCATTTATACGTGGACGAATCAGCTACTCCAGTAATTCCAGCTTCTAGGCGACTAAAGGAGCCTAGAGAATACTCTCTGGAGGAAAGAGCTCGAGCTAAGGCTGATACACAGTGTGGAGAATCCGCTTCCTGAATGTCATAGCTCTAAAGGATCAACCCGAAAATCTACTGCAGTCCCTTGAAGAGGGACCGGCACAGTTCTGGTTCATGTACACGGGGACGAATCAGCTACTCCAGTAATTCCAGCTTCTAGGCGACTAAAGGAGCCTAGAGAATACTCTCTGGAGGAAAGAGCTCGAGCTAAGGCTGATCTAGTAGCCATGAATACCCTTATGCAGGTCATCCCCAACGATATATACAGACAAATAGACAGCCTTACGTCGGCTTAGGGGATGTGGGATGAGCTGCATAGGATGATGCAAAGGACGGAAGTTCGCATAAAGGCCAAGAAGGCGAACATTCTCACTGCTTACGACTCCTTCAAAGCAAAGCCGGAGGAGAGTCTATACGAAATCTACCAACGATACCTCACTTTCCTCAACGAGATGAGGAAGATAGAAATAACGAAGACAAACATGGAAACAAACATAAGATTTCTATCTTCTCTGCCCACGGAATGGAAGAAAATATCCACACAAATACGACAAAATAAAGATCTTCTTTTTTTATATCTTAGGGCAAAAGCCCATACTTGAGAGTGGAATTTTTAGATTGAAACTGAAAAGAGGGAGAATGTGACTCAGTTTCGGTTGAAGTTGGCTTGCAGGATCTTCGAGTTAAACGTAGAGGAGTTGGATGTCCATGCCGTGTTCGATAATCTCGCTCAGCATGAGGATGATATCCGCGAGATTATCAAAGAGTAGAAAGGCAAACAAACCGATGACACGGTTGCCTTAGTCTCGGAGAAGAGGAGCACAAGATCAAGAAAGGAAAAGATCGTTAGGCCACCTTCATCATCAGAGTCAGAAGGAGAATCGGACTCCGACATCGAGCCGAACATGAAAGCCCTTGGAAAGCAGTTAGCTCTCATTGGACAAATGATGAGCAAGAAGTAGTTCAAGAAGAAGTCTTCAACCTCAGCCAACAGAATTCGGACTACAAGCTCCAAGAACAAAGAACGTGCTCCGGAGAGTTCCGAGGTCAAGAATCCCAAAGAGACTAACAAATGCTTTAACTGTGGCAAAGCAGGTCACTTCGCCAGAGAATGCACTCTCCCGAAGAAGAGAGATGCAAACTACTACTCCAGGAAGCTTCAATTGACAAAACAGAAAGAAGTTGGAGTAGCTCTCATGGCCGAACAGGACCAATGGCTCGAGGACATGTCGAGCTCCGAAGAAGAGAACTTAGCCCTCATGGCCCATCTCGACAATGAATTTGAACGCCGAAACCTCCACTCATACGGACGACGACAACGCATCCACGTCTACAAATGAGGTTGTCACTCCTTCCACATTATTGACCATGTTAGAATCATATCAAACGCAATATGCTAACATGAAACGTGAGCAGAAAAGTATAAAGGAAGTAGAGAACAAACTTGAGAGAGCTCAGGCGAAGATAAAAAGTCTCGAATCAGACCTTAGAAGCTCTAGTGCAAAAATAGAAGAACTTAGTAAGAGCATACATTGTAGAGAGACTAGTCAACCTCCTTTAGGACATCATAGTGAAAAGATTAAAGAATTAGAAGATAGGCTAGCGAATAACTACAATTGTTTGGTTAGGCATCTCAACGAGAAATCTACCTTAAATTGTAGGATAACCGAAGCTACCTCTAAGATCACTGACTTAGAAGCTCAACTAGAATCATCTAACGCTAAGGTTAGTGAGCTTAGTAAGGATCTAGACGCCTGTCAAGCCGCCAAACTGACGGTAGAAAATAATTATGCTCTCCTAAGTGAGGAACGCATGAAGTTGTATGCAAAAATTAAAAAATTAGATGATCTTCATACGCGTAGGGGATACTCTAAACAGACGATATTCTTAAACAAGCCCAAGGATATAGAGTTTTATAATCCAATAGAAGGCATAAGTTACACTAACCCACGTATTTTACGGAAGAAAGAAATGCATGACATTAAGAACATGGGTTTAGCTGCAACCTCTCTTAGGAACATTACGGAATCGACGTATGAAAATGCATTTGATTCATCCATCAAACAAGCCTCACATGGTCCTGAGATCCCTTTTGAATGAACTAATTGAAAAGGAAAAAAATAGGAAACCATCCTTAACACCTGTCAGTCATTTAGTTCAAGTCTTACCTCCTGACTCTAAAGAACACTATGAGGAAGTCAAAAAGGTTAATTATCAAAATTCTCTCTACAAACCCCCTATCATAAAACAAATAGAGGAGTCACAGGCAAAACTAGACAAAGAAAGAGAGAATTTCGAAGCTGAAAGAAAAAATTCTATAAGGAGATGGAAAATCTCAAGGCTTCCTCGTCCTCTCAAACTACCTCACACGCTATCATAAAAAGCGTGAAAATAGAAAAATCGCCTTCAAAAGATCATAAGAGCATTAATAATTCTATTAAAAGTGGTAAGACTAATTATACTTCACCTACGTCCACAGGGAGCGTAGAGCCAGCACCTACTACGAAGGCGAGAGTGTCTAGTCCTAAAATAAAGAAGGAGCTAGTAGATTTAAATGTTTTTGAACATGTTATTCCTTCTGTCGAAATAAAAGACACTCGTAGTAATAAAAGAGTCATTTCTACGTTCAAAATAATTGCCTCTACGTGCTCACTTCAGCATATCACCTATAGAAGTGAAAATCTCGAAATAGGCTCTACCTCAAAAATTACTACTAATTATTCTGAAACAAATGCCATAAGGAAAAATCGTAGGAAACAATATCCAGCCATAAAGAAAGCTTATGGCGCCGTACATGACTGTACTCACCTAAGGTATCCCGTAGAAATTAAATCCCTCAAGCACCTTAGGAGACTATCACAAGAAAAGATCTTTTCCTCAGTCAAACCTTCCAAGGCATTTGTACGAGCTGAAATTAACCTTTCCTGTAAGGTTCAACCCAAATGGGTTCCTAAATCTCCGCCTAAGACGACAAAAGCCAAAAGGGCTAAGTCTCCTATAGAGGCGAAACCCAAACCCACTTCTCCAAAAGTGCAATGGGTTCTTAAAACTCTTCCAAAAATAGATTTAGGAGTCATATCTGAACCCAAAATCAAATCTGCTAATCTGAGAGAACCCATGCTTAAGTGGGTACCTAAAGCTCTCTAAATTGTTTTTGCAGATCCATCATGTGTGGTACCTCGACTTAGGTTGCTCCACACACATGACTGGTAAACAAGAGCTGCTGAGCAACTACAAAGACTGATCAAATGGCAAAGTCAGATTTGGGAACAACGATTCAGCCCCGATTCTAGGACTTGGGGATATCATTCTGAAGAATCTGACCATCAAAGATGTCTCATACGTCGAAGGCCTCCGCCATAACTTGTTCAGCATAGGCCAATTCTGTGACAAAGGCTTCCAGGTGGTCTTCCATGCTGACCGGTGCAGAATTTTGGATAGTCAGGACACAGAACTCTTTCAAGGACTTCGGAGATCCAATCTTTACACGATCAATCTGACGTCCGTGCGGCCCTCGACAGCTGTATGCCTCATTTCTCAGATTGATTTACAGAGGAACAATGGCATCAACGACTGTCTCATCTAAACATGAAAGCTCTCCAACGTCTTTCTACGAAAAAGTTGGTTCACGGTCTTCCAACTATACAACTACAAAGGGAGCATCATTGTTCGGCATGTCACCTAGAAAAAATGAAGCGAGCATCTCATCACGTCAAGCAAATTGCGTCTACTTCTTGACCAGTAGAACTAATTCACATGGATCTCTGTGGTCCGATACAGACTCAGAGTATCAATGGAAGAAAGTATGTCCTAGTGATTGTAGATGACTATTCTCGCTACACGTGGACAAAGTTCCTCCGAACGAAAGATGAGACTGGTGACTTGATTATCAATTTTGTGAACACAACTCAAAATCTGCTGCAACAGACTATTCAAGTTGTTCGAACAGACAACGGCACTGAGTTCAAGAACAATCACCTCAGTGAGTTTTATTAAAAACTTGGAATAAGTCAACAATTTTCAGCCGCCAAAACACCTCAACAAAATGGGGTCGTTGAAAGGAAAATCGAACACTAGTGGGCTCGTACAATGCTGAGGGACTTCCACACTTTCTATGGGCTGAAGCAGTCAATACCGCTTGTTTTACTCAAAACAGGACGGTGGTTCACAAACGGTTCAATAGGACTCCGTACGAGATTGTGAATAATAGAGTGTCCAACATCTCTTTCCTTAAAGTCTTCGGGTGCAAGTGCTTTGTGGCGAACGACCGAGAGCAACGTGCAAAGTTCGACCCTAAAGCATTCGAAGCTACATTTGTTGGGTATTCTTCAACATCAAAAGCGTACCGAGTATACATCAAGTCCAACCAAACTATTAAGGAAAGCTATAATGTCACTTTCCACGAAGTGGCAGATATGGCTTCTGGTCAACTCAGTCCAGGACCCGTGCCTAACCAGTTGGTTCCTGCTCAATTTAGTTCAGGACCCGTGCTCAACCCGTTGGCTTCTGAAGACAACATTTCAGAACCCGTACCACTAGTGTGTTGGCACAAAACCAACAGAAGATGGCAACAACTTCGAGATCAGTGTCAGACGAAGCAACGAGACTTGTAATAGACGACTTGGATTCTCTCTTCGAATCGGTATATCGGTCATACACGACTACACCTACTATGGATTCCCCACCGAACGAGACCGACGTGCCAAGTTCATCTCACACCTCTACCCCACCCGATTCAGAATTGCCACAGAATACCGAAGAACCTACAGTGGTCATCGAGAAAGTATCATCAGAGACGATCGATCCAAGTGCAGAAATGGAACTTCCTCAGACAATTGATCAATCAGAGAATATAGGAAATCTAGACCCACAGATGGCTGATGCATCAACTTCAGCTTTGCCTCATGAGCGCAAGTGGACTAGAGGCCATCCGGTTGATCAGATAATTGGCGATCCTTCGGATGGTGTGCGGACGCGTCGTCAACACAGTCTTTTCAGTTGCTTCCTGAGCCAAAACGAGCCTACCAAAGTAGCAGACGCACTTCGAGACCCGGATTGGACAATTGCAATGCAAGAGGAAATCAATCAATTCGAACGTCTTCAAGTGTGGACCTTGGTACCCCGTCCACATGGGAAAACAGTGGTCGGAGCTAAATGGGTTTTCTAGAATAAGAAAAATGAAGATGGTGAAGTGATCTGGAACAAAGCAAGACTAGTTGCTAAGGGATACAATCATAGGAAGGCATTGACTACGACGAGACTTATGCTCCTGTTGCCCGTATCGAAGCTATCCGCCTCCTGCTGGCTTATGCGGCTCATAAAGACTTCAAAGTCTATTAGATGGATGCTAAAACCGCCCTTCTCAATGGCGTGTTAAAAGAAGAAGTCTACGTCGCTCAGCCGGAAGGTTTCGTTGATCAAGAACATCCCGATCACGTCCATCGCTTAGATAAAGCTCTCTATGGACTAAAACAAGCCCCACGTGCTTGGTACGATGTCCTGAGTGATTTCCTCGTGAAGTCTGGATTCATACGAGGTACGATAGACACAACCCTCTTCATTGAATGGCATGAAAAGGATCCGATGGTCGTCCAAGTATACGTCGACGACATCATCTTCGGATCAACAAATCCTCGGCTCTGCAAGAAGTTTGGAGATCTCATGAAGAGCAATTCGAGATGAGTCACATGGGAGAGATGCAATTTTTCTTAGGCCTTCAAGTCAGGCAGCTCAATGATGGAATTTTCATCAGTCAGACAAAATACATCAAGGATATTCTGAAGAAGTTTCATCAAGACCAGAGCAAGCCTCTCAGCACTCCTATGTCACCAAGCTGCAAGTTGGATGCCGATCCCTCTGGTAAATCGGTCGGCATCACACTGTATCGCAGTATTATTGGATCTCTTCTCTATCTCACATCGAGCCGGCCAGACATCATGTTTTCCACTTGCTTGTGTGCCCGTTTTCAAGCCGATCCCAAAGAATCCCATATGCTCGCGGTCAAAAGAATTCTACGCTACCTTAAGGGCACCTCTACCCTTGTCTTATGGTATCCAAAGGGTACGAGTTTCAAACTTATCGGCTAGACGCTCACTATGCAGGTTGCCGAATGGACAGAAAAAGCACGTCCGGCGGCGCTCAATTTCTAGGAGAAAAGCTGGTCTGCTGGTCATTCAAAAAGCAGAACTGTGTGTCCACTTCGACGGCCGAAGCAGAATACGTAGCTGCCGCCAGTTGTTGCTCACAGATGCTGTGGATGCGGACACAGCTTCGCGACTATGGGTACAATCTAAATAATATACCCATATATAGTGATAGTCAAAGTGCAATCGCCATTACTTGCAATCCTGTTCACATTCACGCACAAAACACATAGACATTAGATATCATTTTATCAAAGATCACGTAGAAAAAGGCACGATAGAGATGTACTTTGTGAACACGGAGTTTCAACTAGCCGACATTTTCACCAAGGCCTTGGATGAGAAACGATTCCAATTCTTTGTCGGAAAAATAGGCATGCTGAATCTTCCGTAATATGTGCATTACCTGATCTTCTGTGCTATCACATGCTCTATTCTATGTGTTTTCTATGCTTATTTGTCCTTATCTTGCGTGATAAAAATAATAACAATAAAAAAATAATATATATCATATAACGGGGTATGACGAAATCCTTTAGAATGCTTTGATCTAAAGTCACCAAGAAGTTTACCCCAACATGCGATCGATTTAATTGCTTAAATTTTGTCAGTCTAAGTCGCATTCTTGTGTCTAAAAGGTCATTTGATTGTTCCACTAGACACAAAGTCACTCTACATGCGTGAGGATTCAAGCCTTGTTCCTTTTCCTTTCTTTGGATCTACTTCTCTAGTGAGTCACACATAAATTACTTGTCTTACCTAGTGATTCTTGGTGTCATACTCATCTTGCGTCAGACCGTTAGGAAAATGATAAGGGAGTTAAGGATATTCCTCATTCAGCCTTATATAAATTTCCCCACGTTTGCCCTTAGTCATCCACTTTGAGCCTTCTCCGACGTCCTTTTCTTCATTTTAAACCCATTCCCAGCCTTCAACCGAATTCTATACTCTTCGAATGGTTGTTCAAACGAGAAAAGGAGGGGGAGATAACAAAAGAAAAGTAGGATGAGGACAAAAGAAGGCATTGCTCAACGCGCAAAGACCAAAGGAACCGGCCTTCCAACTACCTTGTAGAAAGTGGCATGGTTCCTGCTGCGAACTTCTCCAACGATAATCTCGTATGCTCGTAAGAACGGCTAGAAGAGGAGCACCATGAAGTGAACTTCTCCAACGATAATCCGGTCTTATATCGGGAAACGAGAAGAGGAGCGTAGCCTCGGGTACGAATTCCATAACCGTGAACTTTTCCAAAAAGATAATCTCTGAAACCTCTCTAGGGATTAAGAGAAGAGGAGCACGGTATCGGCCCGAGAACCACGAGAAGAACTTCGCCCACGATAATCTCCTATAGCCTCGTGGAGAAGCGGAGCTTCAGCTTGAGCATAGCATAAAAAGAGATAGTTCTTAAAAGAAAAAGAGGGAGAAAAGATTAAAAAAAAGACGCCGAAAAGAAAGGAGACGGACGTAGAAATGGAAGATGACGACGAGATAAGCTCACTTTCCTCTAAATTCCTTCCCTTCTAAGTCCTAGCCAAACTAAAACCTTTACACCCCTTTGATTCCAATCGACGGTCTCTCGCTTGGGTGAAATGATTAAACACGCCTCGATCACAGGTAAATTGACTTGAAACTGCTTGTGTTGACTTGAGTGATAATAATATAAAAATCCCAAGATAGAAATTATTGAGAGCAAGAGCGAACCTAGTGAGAGTTGTCGAAATGGAACAGTCTATGAACTTAGGACTATAGTTTGACGACATGACTTGACTGCATTTTTCTCTTTCAATGTCTCTTTCAAATGTCTCGTTAAAGTTTAGGCTTGACGATTGATCGAAGCAAAATAATCTGACCCCATACTATAATAATAGTAAAATACGAAAAAAATTAATAAATTTTTAAATAAAAAAAATGAAAATGAAGAATGAAAAGAAAATTTTAAACTCATAAAATTCGCACATTTTGACATGACATGTTATGTTTCATATACGTTGAATTGATTAAATGCGAATCTCTTTAGTGTGTCGCACATTCTAAATGCAATTTTAGATTGCATTGGTACTGAATTGTTTAAATGCGATAAATTTTTTTTCTGCACCCTCACACAATATTTTAAAGTACATGTTTTCGGGGACCATGTATACGCACTTACTTGGTAGATTTGTGTGTTATATGCTCGTGACTTGAATTGATTTAATATGCTTGCATAATTGTCAATTCTTGCGCATTATTTGAGGGGGAGCAAGTATAAAAATCGTGGCTTAGCTCCAAATATTTTTGACGTTTTCTCTGAGTATTTCAGATCTTTTAAAATTAAGGAGTGAGACGTCGACACTACAAAGAGAGGAGCTAGACACAAGACCAGATATTTCAAAGATAACATTGCCAAAAATAATTGATTGATTAACTCCATTATTACTAATGTTTATCTCTAAGTGGTACAGATTTTTAAACTTCTGCCATGGGAGCTAGACGTTACTACACGGAAAATACAGGGAGTTAATTGCATTCACTTTAATTACTAAGGGGGAGCCTTACATTGGGTTTTATTTTGAAATAGGGGTCAATCTGAAATTCTTTAGAAGAACTTACTATCGAGAAACTGGATATTAGAATTAATTCGCAATCTAAAGTTTCTCGATCGTAAACAGTGTTGGGATAGATTTTGATTAACCCGCGATAATTTGCGATCGAAAAATGTCAGTCGAAAAACTTTTCTCACGACAACAAATTAATGCTAGTTAATAAAAGTTTAACTTTTGTCAGTCGAAAAACTTTTCTCACGCAAAACCTAATCGGAAAAAAACTCTCGCAAAACTTTCTCAGACGATTCAAAAACCTTCAAAATCATTCGATTTTTCACTCCAAATCGTCTGATTAAGGTTGAAATTCGATTCGGTTAACTATGGGTATGTTATACTTGATTTGCATCTACATTCTGTAGTTTTTCGCATGATTAGTTAAGATTTTTCGACAGTTCTTCGAAAACCATTTAAACGTATACCGTTTCACTGAACTTAGGCATGTTTCTTGGATTTTCTGAGTTAAATGCCTGTTGTTTAGATAGATTCGATGTTTTTGATAACAGATAGCGTAAATCATTGAAAATTTCCATCTGTGATGATAAAATGAGTTTCGATAAAACTGGGTATTCTGAAGTTTTGAAGCTGTCGAAGAACTTTGTCGATCGCAAATTATCTTGGATTTCAATTCAATCGAGATACTATTTGTGTCGATTTAGTTTTCGATCGCAAATTTTGACATAGTCATCACGATAAAAGATTATAACCGTTACATTTACCATCGAAAAATCCAATTATGATTTTCTGCGAGCGAAAAACTTATGCACTGAATAGATAATTTAGACGCAAATTCAAATCGAGCGTTAAACTTACTATCGCAAAATTAAATTTCGACTTCACTTCATTTCGGTCGCAAAAATTTTAGCAGCGAGAAATTTATTTTTCAATGCTTAGCTTTTTCGATCGTAAAATTTGCTGCTTAGAATAAATTGATCGAAAAATTTCTCGACGTTTGACTTAGTCCTTCGTTGACTAATTTCCCGATAAAAATATTTCGCAGCGAAAAATTTTACTTACAATCGAAATCACATACCACTCGACAAATTTCAAATCGAAAAATTTATTCAATCGAAGAAAATTTCTCGACAGTAAATTTACCTGAGAAATAATTTCTGGATCGTAAAATTGATCGACTACAGTCCAGATTTCAACTTCAACACTTAGAAAATTTTTCTCTAAGTCTTTTACACTGTAGCTAACAATAGCGGATAAAATTCTTCGATCGCAAAATTAGACGGAGTTCTTTCAATTGAAATCAATATATAGGAAATCAAATCGCAATTCAATTTTATCGACCGAAAATTTTCTCGGCATGAACAGTGACTTACTGATTTAACACTTAGCGAAATTTCGAACTATTTTTCACGCGACATATATTTCATTCGAAATTACATTCATGCCATCACGATTTTTGAAATTGAACATACACTATGCACTTGATATGATTTCAATTCAAAATTCATCGAACATGCTATTATTTGCAATATTACTATAGTTTGATGAAATTTATTCATATATCGACTGAAAAAAAAATTGATCTAATAAACTTTTATATATCTTATTTTTCAGATGGATCGCCACCCAAGATACAACCATATATATGAGCACAATATGTACTTGAAGGTTCAGGATACGAACTTTCAGCTCGATCTGAGCACATTTCGGTGCCCGGACGAGATCATCGTATCCATCCTCAGAGGCCACCCCATCTGGCATGCGTTAACGGTCACCTCATCAGTGCCGATGGTCTATCTCCAGCAATTCTGAGGATATATATACAAGGAGTTGTAGCAAATGGGGCATTCTCCTTCACAACAAAACTCGGGACGCGACATATTCTTATGAGCAAGAGCCAGTTCGGAATGATGCTGGACTTGCCCCACAACGATAACTACGACCCGCTCCCGACGGACGCAGAGATGATTCAGGACTTCTTGCACATGGGATACCAACCGCCGCTCACAAGATTAGCTCAGGTCCAAAGCAGCGGAATCCCACACCCGTGGAAGACACTATTCGGAATAGTGAATAAGTGTCTGTCGCCTAAGCACGCAGGATTCGATAAGGGCAACAGCAATATTTTGAGGATCTTCCACGGCATCGCCTTCTCAAGAAATTATGACTACGCACAGCTGATCTGGAACGACCTCGCGGACCAGATTCGGCAGAAGGAGAACCGGCGGCGATCAAAGAACGTGTCATATGCTCGATGGTTCAACGTGATCATCAGGGAGTTCATGGAGCTACATGCAGAGAAAATCCCCCAGCTGCCTCCTGGTGGAAACTACCACCCGCCAAGGCTTAAGTTTTTCCACAACCCACAGCTCACGGACCTGGACCAACCGTCGATGCGATTCCACTCAATCTACTCAAGCTCGCCGACCCCGCGGAAGTTGAGTATAAGAGGTTGTGCCGAAACACAATTTAACGGAGGAAATGATCAGAGGCCCCCGGCAGATGACCATGTGAGCCCTCCCAACCAGAACATCAGCCAAGCCCTGACGACACGATGATCGACGTTGTCGCTCAGGACCTTCAACAGGAGTTTCCCTTGGTCGAAAGAGCCAATGCCCGACGTAGAAGATACTTTGATAGACGTCGTGCTACTGAGATGGCGCTCGAGGCTTCTGCACATGAATACAAGTGGAAGTTCCCGTACATGTTGGCGTGCTCGAAGAAACTTTTGAGGAGGTTCTTCAACAAGAAGCACAGCCCGAGACTGAATTGGGGCACACTTCACTTCCACTGGTGACAGATCAGACATTGGAGAACGTCAATCGAGACTGCCACCCCGTCTGACACAGAGTCTGACGAGGAAATCAGTCTGATCAGGAGGACTCCCAGACGACTCAGTATTCAGTTGGAGTCGCTCTTTCCAGCAGTCACCACCGCACCAGATACTACGCTGACCACGACGACAAGTGTTGCTGGCACTTCATCGCTCAATCTTGAGCCGCAGCCATACTCCGTGGTGTCTGGTTCGCATGCACAACCTGAGCCTGCCATAACACCCATAGAGGCGAATCCTCAGGATTCGACTCGAGGATTGGGTGGAAGTCTCATACAGTCACAACCTCAAGTGACTGTGAGCCAACCCACAGAGTCGGTGTCTACTCAAGGTTGATAACAGGCGACATCGGTCGTTCCTGGTCCATCAAAGGAGGCGTCCGCACCCTATGTGACGAA